>JAZHYW010009121.1:0-17148 GCA_037355805.1 Ixodes ricinus
AATTTCATAACACGTTTCGAGAACGCGCGAGTTCTTGAAGCTTGCTTCCATCGGAATGAGGAAAGAAAAGGCTGTGGAGCTTGATAATGTTTGAGGGAGAGAAAGAAATTTTATTTACAGTTGAAACGAGCATTCACGAATTATATCTGCTCTTCGCTGCCCCGACCACCGGTCAGAGTATATCGAGCTATGAAGTGTCAAGATTTACATGCCGTATTTTTTCGTACCGGAAACTCGATAAATGCGGGGAAAAAACACAGGGATACAAACCCTAGTCGCTCGCGGAGAAGCGAAGCTGCGCGCACTTTCGAATTTGACAAAGCGATCTGCCGAGCTTCGATGCTGCTTCCGTCGCCTGCCCAGCGTAGTCATGGGACTCAAGCGGGCGCGTGCGCTCAAACCAACGCTCAGCAGACGCTGGAGTTAGCGCCCGTGACAGACAGCCCTGTCATCAGACAGTCGTTGTTTGCCGCTTGCATTGGCTACAGGCTTTTATAAACGATATGCACTACTAGTTTCGACGATGTATCGCGTTTCGTATGTGCTGATTTCAGATGTTTTATTTGTAATTTATTTTGATGTTGCAATTTGTCATTTATAATTTCCGAACCGGTTCGCGAACCGGTTCAGCGCCCCGAACCGGTTCGCAAACCGGTTCGCGGATCGAATTAATCGAACCGGAACTGAACCGGAACAAAAATAAATTTACCTGAACCTGAACCGTAACCGAACCCGTATTTTTTTCGGTTCGACACACTGGTTTCAGGGTTGGGCAGAAATACTCAAAAATGTATTTGGAAATACAAATATTGGGATACATTGAAATAGCAGCTAGAATACTGATACTAAAATACATCTATAAAAATGTATCGCGATACGTATCGGAGATACATTTTAAATAGAGGCAAAAAGTATTTGGAAATACAAATACAGGAATACATTTTAGAGAGGCAGAAATACAAATAGAGAAATACTGATACTGCAATACATTTTTCAAATTTGTTTGAGATGCCAACTGAGATGAAGTTTGAAGTGGATGTTCTTGATCCCGAAATTACTTTCCGTAGGCTTGGCACTTTGCGATACGGTGCCATCCCTGTTGTGAGGGTCCTTCTTGCCGACCCTCCGCCACCGACACATGAATTGCAGTCCTCAAGTTTCGCCTAGCATCATCTAAACAGAGACATCGTGGATTGCGACCTAATATTGCCGGCACAGGTGCGAGCTCTCCGAGAAAGAGCACGCTCGCGACGAGTTGCAGGCGTACGAACTATGGGCCGGCACAGCGAGGCCACGTCTAGCCTCCTTCCTGGGTTTCGGATCACCAGAGCAGCGGGTCACGCTCACATCAGCTGATGACGTACCCTTGAGCCGTGCAATATTACGGCGCAGCTGCAGACGAATTCGAACATGTGTTAAACATTACTGCGTGAGTCATCCTACTATTCCACCACCACCACCACCACCAGGCTCGTGCTGCAACGGACTGTGACTCAGCTTTGCCGGCTGGGAGAGTCGGATAGCAGTGGGCGTTGGATGCCAGCAAACAATGCCTCAAGAAATCCCTACCTAAGGACCTGCGGTGGAAGATGCTCCGACTCCACTCCTGGCGCGCCACCTGGTTCGAGTCCCCGACTACGCAACACTTCTCAGAAGAGAGAAGAGGACGCACAGAAAAATAGTTTGGGGAATCGGAACGGACCTTGGTCAGCATAGTAACAATGCCCCATCATCTCTTTGACCCTGGTGCCCTCAGAACTAAAAAAAAAAAATGCGTTTGGATTTGTTTTTTGTTTCTTTTTGAGGGGGGGGGAGTATTTCTCAAGAAATGTAACGAAATACATTTCATCCTGATTGTATCGCGATACAAAGAAACATTCCAAATGTATTTCGATACAGGAATACAGATACTGGTGAAAAAAATGTATCGCGATACAAAAATACAGATACGAAATGTATTTCTAAAATACTATCGCGATACATTTGTATCGCGATACTGCCCAACCCTGACTGGTTTACACATTTGTCTAGGGCTCTAACGGGGCCTGCTCTATCGCGAAATAAACAAAGAAACATTAATATATAAAAACCATTACTTTTCGTAACCTTGAAATGGGTTGTCCTCTAATAGTAACTGCTGTCAATACCGCAATTGCAACAGGCCCACTAAACCAATATTTGAAAAATAGTTAACAAATCTTAGTTAATCAGTCAACTTATTAGTACGAATATTTCCTCATCTAATGTCTGCCAAACCTAATAACTACATGGTGAAAACGGCACTCATCTAGCTCTCACATTTTTTATCTGGTTCTAATTAAAATCAACCACCCTGCATATTAGCCCACTTATTTTTAATAGTAAACAAATAAGACCGAAAAGTTGGTCTGCCTTATGTTTTACTTAAAAAAGCACCAAGGTACGAAGACACACTTGACATGAACCGTTTCTGACTCACTTCAATGGTTGCGCAGATTTATTATTAGTAGTAATTGTAAACAGCAAGCCTATTATAAGACCCGGGAAGTTACACACAAAAATAAACTTGCAATGCAGAAGTTCGCAGATGCAAAAGTAAACGGTCAGTTAGAACGATAGGGACAAAACACAGACAGGCAGAAACAGAGAACATACACACCGCTGACTACCAAGTAAGACTTTATACTTCTTCTTCATCACTTTGACCCAAAGATTTACACCTAAGTAATGCCAAAAAATCAAATTAAATTTTTACATTACACTACTAAACTAAAATTCTCAATTAAAATAAATTAAAATAGATTAGTTACATTAAATTATATAATTTGGTCACTAACACCTCCCTGACCCAACCCACAAACCACCGCCGACTCGTATCCCTCTTATTCCCTTTCACGGGGCCGTGCCACACTGCAAAAACTGTCTTTCTTTCTTGCTGACCGCGATGGAGGGCATGCTCACGCAATCATCGGCGCTTTCCTCAATAACCACACTCAAGAAAAAGGAGTAAAAGGTGTATGTTACACCCTTTGTCCCATATATTACACCCGTGTACTCATTTCCGACGTACAGAGCCCTATAGTCGGACAGACGGCCCCAAATTTTACGAGGGTTTGATAACGGTGCGATGTAACTTTTAAATTGCTGAAGTACGTATCAATGACCACATAAAGAAAACACTGAGGTTTTTACAGTAGGGCCAAGAAAACCCCGATTATTTGTTGTAGTCAGTAAAACGTACATTAGCTATTTTAATAAGTTGTACCACACGGCTATCAAGTCCATCGTTAAATTTTCGGGCTGTCTGTTCGACAGTCGACTGTAGGGCGCTGTACGTCGAATTGAAGTGTTGGGGTGTACTATATGGGACAAAGGGTATAACGATACACCCTTTACACCCTTTTTTCTTGAGAGTGTGCAGGGCCTCGAGAATTTCGCACGCAAAGGCATTTCTGTGTCTTTTAGGCGTAAATCTTTGGGTCAAAGTGATGAAGAAGAAGTATAAAGTCTTAGTTGATAGTAGCGGTGCGTATGTCTCTGTTTCTCCTCTGTCTGTGTTTTGTCCCTATCGTTCTAGCTGACCGTTTACTTTTGCATTATGTACCAACTAGCTCAACTTCAGCCTGTTATTCAGTTCGCAGATATTTTAAACAATTGCGATGGTATCAAATATTGAACAAAAATACATGTCAACAACAGATATAAAACAAAGTCGTCGAACCTTTAAATTTACCATAATGGTCGCAATATCAATCAATAAAATGAAAAAAAAACCTTAGTCAAATTTATCATTAACTTCAGTATATCTCACAATATTTAAAGAAAGTTAGCAACCATCAGCAGGCGAGATGATTGCATTACCGGCGCAACTCTCCCGGCTCTCTGTACAACAAGGCCTGCTGCAGCCTTTCCTGCCGGTGTCTGAGACGCCCTGCAGGTGCGTCCAGCGTCCAGGAAACAAAAGCAACAGCTAGAGAGCATCTTGCAGCCATTTCCACCAATGTACTACACGGAAGTTCCGGGAAAGACTGATGTGCTGCTGCATCGAATCGAGACTGGCGACGCTCGACCAACTGCGGTGCAACCCAAAGCCCCTCATCGTCCATGTACGAGCTCTCCTGAATGCAGCACTACAGGAGTGGATCGACACCAGAGCTGTTTGCAACTCGCAGAGTCATTGGGCTTCTCCCGTCGCAGCCTCAACGCTGTAACGGTGAGAGATTCATACCAGTTTCCCTTGATCGACTCGATCATGTACGCGATCGACAACACGAAAGTGTTCACAACGCTTGACTGCAGTCTAGGATAATCGAGATAGACCCAGAGGAGGTTTCGACAACCGCTTTCACCTATCACAAGGGAGTGTTCGAGCCTTTCAAATTTGCCCGATACCTTTCAACATCGAATGGACATTGGTGTCGATGATACAAAGAGCAAGTTTGTGATGGCGTACATGAATGACGCATTTTCCCCAATCTTTCAAGAAATACCTCGAACATCTTAGGATTGTCCTTGAGCAAATGCAATCTGCCAACTTGACAGTTCACCCTGAAAAGAAAATGAACCTTCTTGGCTTTGCTGTTGTTAACCCGAGTTTTTCACCCCAATCGGGACAAGATGTGCGCGATAACCGATTGCCCACAGCCGCAAGACGTCAAGAGCTTGCAATGCTTTCTAGGATCGATTGGATGTTATTGCCAACTCGTCCCACACTGTGCCAAGATAGCTAACCCTTTGCATTTGCTTATGTGCAAAGGAGAAAATTGGCATTGGAGACGAAAGCAACAAGACGCTTTCCCTCGGCTCTCGAAGGCAATCACCGACTTCGCTTCGTTAGTTTCCGGGTCTCTTTAAACTGTTTGTTGTTCAGACTGATGCCAGCGACTCTGGCCTTGGTGCAGTCCTGCTTCAGGAACACAACGGTGTTCTTCGGCCAGTTGCCTTCACCAGCCGCATGCCGACAGCGGCCAAACACTACTATTACGCAATGGAAAAGGAGTGTCTCGCCATTATTTTTGCCCTAAAAAAATTTAACATGTATTTCAATGGCACATACTTTCAGATCCAGACCAATCAAGTGTTTTCCTGGCTGAATAATTTGCGGAATCCAGTCGGACGTCTCGCACAATGAGCTCCGACATTACAGGCATACCACTAAGCCACTACATACAAGAAGGGAGTTTTGTTGCGGCAGATGTGCTCTCGTGTGCTCCTTTGCAGGTCCTTCCCACTCAGGACGAACATGCATTGGTGGGAATAACTGGCATTGTGGCCGACACATCAGTCAGAATGGGGGACGTTGGTGATCAGAGAACTTCGCAAGGCACAGTGGGAGGGGAAACTCCGTCTACGGGTGTGCGAGAAGCTTGCGGAACAAAGGGTAGGCCGCACCGAGAGCAACGGTAGGTACGACTCATACTTGCTGAGAGAGAATGGACTTCTTCTCAGCTACATTTTTCAAGCAGACGATGCCGCCCATGGCTCGCCTTTCAGGATTGTGAAACTTCGAACGCCGTTCATCAGTCACTTCCATGATTCAGCCTCATCAGGTCACAGCAGCAGCAGTATGACTTGCAATAAGTTACGCCATGTCGAGACTTGATCAGGAATCAGGCAGGATATACTGAAGTATGCCCACACTTGTCCAGGATGTCAGAAGTCAAAGCCACGCGAAGGTCACCTACCAGGATTTATGCAACCAATCGTAAGCCACTCTCCTTGGCAGATTGTTGCCTGCGACCCGTAATGGGATCGTTTCCTCATAATCCGTACAGTAATCAGTATCTTCCTGTCGTGACTGATCACTTCACGAAATTGGTTGAATTGTTCCCTTTACAGAAGCTTCTTTCGCAAAAAATCTGGGATTGCCTTCTCGCCGTCCTTACCAGATTCGGCTTTCTTGCAGAGCTCATGGTGGATCATACTTCCGGAGCAAGGTTGTCTCGACATCTGTGCTGTGCTTGGCATACAGTACAAGCTCACTTCTCCGCAGTGTTTATAGTCTGTTGTGCCGACTAGCTGTTCGTTGGCAGATGCATCACATGCACAGCGAAAGGGAACATAAAAGCAGCATAATATATTATTGGTTTCCCAGGGAAACGAACACAAGACGTGTACACTTGAGAGTATAGAGTATTGCTTCTTACATCTGATCAGTGTGGTCATTGCTTCAGTTACTGTGGTTAATTAAAGTGGTGTTTTTTTCTTACATTCAATCAATGGATATTGTTTCAGGTGCTTCTGGTACGCTGCCTATAGGCAGTGGATGCTGTGGTTGTGACTGCGACTGGGGCAGAGCAACAGGCGACCACTGCCCTCCTGCATGGTGAAAACAATTAGGGACCGATCGCCAGCGACACATTTTCCTGGTTCCTGTGCCCTGATCGCTGCGACTGAATAAAAGTGTTTTTGTTATACTCGGTATAGAACCATGTTTTTTCTCACCACAAAAGTAAACAATGCATCGTCCAATGGTCGGTCTTCACACAAATTTATTGTTAGCCGTTAGAGCCAAGTGACAACTTACTATTGTCGAATTCAAGGTTGTAATCGATTTGCATAACTTATCACCAAGAACACTCAAGATTTTTTTGGCTGCCTGGTTAACAAAAAAAGATATATGTATTGTGAAACATATATTTTTTTTTGTTAACAAAGTGTAACAAACACTTTCTTTCGTACATTTTTAGGCCGTTGTTTTTGTAATTAAGATTTTTCAACTTTGGAGCTTTAAAAACAACTCAGCCCGGTGCTGTAAGCGTGAGCATCGTTCCGTGTAGAAATCTTACTCAATCGGCCCCTTAACTAAAGCTTTTTTCAACCCGAATCGGGCGTTGCGTTATTTATACTGTGAGGTTATATGAACCTCACAACAAATTCACACCTACCCGAGCATGACAGGACACATCTTATCTGGAAATGCAGATTCCCCTGCTGTTGATTTTCAATTGGGCGGGTGTTGTTTCACCGTTCGTTCGTTAAAAGTCAGCAGTCTTCTAGTGGAAGCGTGCAACAAAACACAGGAGCAGCAGTGTTACTCCACGCAACACCACGTAGAATAATGAAAGCCTCCTCATGGCCTCCTCTACCTTCAAGAAACGTCATGAGAGTCGGATCGCGCTAACTCTTGTATTAGGCCCGAGCCAGACCTTCGACGTGCTGATTGGACTCCAGCCCCAGACGTACACTGATACAACACTCGTGCCCAATCTCAGGTCTTGACCGATCTGACTGTGATTACGGTGCAGAGGTCTTCTGTATAGGTGGTGTTGCTCCTAATAGAGCCATTTTGCGTGCACATCGCGCGCAGCAGCCGAAGAACAGCAGTCTTGGAAGTAACGCGTTACGAATAACGACATTACTAGTAACTCGTGTGATTTTGAGTCACCTACTAACGTACTCATTGGGTTTCAAAAATTAATAACGAGAATAAGTAATTTCGTTACTATTTTCAGTCATTGTCTATTAAATTAGGTTTCTCATTACTCTTTGCTTTTGATTACCGTTATTAAGGTATTCGGCCCCTTTAAAGTATCAACGCCTTATGGGGACCTGGCCGTCATTAGGAAATTAAACAAACAAAGGAAAAAAGGCTCTGTAAAATCAAATTGCTGACAAAGTTCGCTTCAGTGGCTTATCACTGCCAAATACTTAAATCCACAAAAAACGGTCAGCTAGACGATAGGGACGAAACACAGACAGGGAGAAACAGAAACAGAGACATACACACCGCTGACTATCAACTAAGACTTTATACTTCTTCTTCATCACTTTGACCCAAAGATTCACACCTAAAGTATTGCCAATAAATCACCCTAAATCCTTACATTACACTACTAAATTACTAAATAAAAATAAAAATAAAAATAAAATAAATTAATTACAATAAATTATTAAATTTGGTCACTAACACCTCCCTGACCCAACCCACAAACCACCGCGGACTCATATCCCTCTTATTCCCTTTCATGGGGCCGTCCCACACTGCAAAAACTGTCTTTCTCTCTTGCTGACCGTGATGGACGGCATGCTCACGCAGTCATCGGCGCATTCCTCAATCGCCAGGGCCTCGAGAATCTCGCGCGCAAAGGCATTTCTGTGTCTTTTAACAATGGAAACGCTGCTGAAACTTGGCCTGCACCCGCACGTGCGGCAATGGGCAGCAAGGTGCCCAGCCCCCGTGCCCTGCACCGACGCCGCGTGCTCCCTGACTCTGTCATTGATGCAGCGTCCCGTCTGCCCAATGTAGCGGCTCCCACATGACATTGGAATGTTGTACACAACGCCGGTCTGGCACACAGCGTACTTAGTCCTGTGCGCAGTGTTGCAGGCGGGCTGGCGGTTCTTGGCCTGATTCACCCTGCGGCACATAGAGTTCCCTCTATTCGGCGCCGAACACACAACCCTGACATTCTGTCGTGCAGCGATCTTTTTGAGTCGGTGGGTGACACCGTGGATGTAGGGGACTACCGCGAAGTTCTCTCGTGGAGTCTGTCGATCTCGCTCGGTACTTGGCGATCCTCTTGAAAATGTTCTGCATATCTTCTCACATACGGCTCCCAGGAGGACATCTGGATACCCAGAGTCACGAAGCCGGGCCATCTGTTTTTGAAAGCTAGCGTCAGCCTGATGGTTGCATGACTTTCGCAGCGCTGATATGAGTGCCGTGTTGGCAACACTTCGTTTGACGGTTTTCGAATGGCACGATGAAAACGGAAGAAAACCTTTACTTGAACGAGGTTCGTACCTCCAGCATACATGTCCATCCTTAAACTCAAGTGCGAGGTCCAGAAACTTAATAGACTTGCCCACGGGTAGTTCGTGAGTGAAGAGCAGGTCGGGGCAACATTCTTGGAATGTTCTCATGATCGTGTTCCTGCACCCGTTTTCTTCACCCTCGATGTCTGTACTGCACAGGATGAGGAAATCGTCCACGTACCTAAAGATGGCTTTGACTCTGGCATCGTTCAGTGTAGACTGGATGTGCCTACCGCACGCTGCCAAGAACAGATCGCATAGATGTGGCGCCACCCTAGAACCAATGCAGATCCCACTTTTTTGGACGTAGTCTAGACCTTCGTACGAAATCACGGTCGCCGTTAAATACACCCCGAGCAGTTCCAAGAAGGCGTCGATGCTAATCCCTGCTGCGGTTTGAAAAGGCGTTACGCCGTGTTCCTCGATGGTCTCTCGTAGAATTGGCATGAGGCTGGTGTGGGGTATAGAATAGTACATATCCTGGATGTCGATGGAAAATCCAGAGACTACCTGGGATCCATGTTCCTGAAGATAGGCAATAAGCTCTTCTGAATTGGGAATTCTGTACGGATCATCGCAATGCACCTGGGACAGGTGCTTTGCAAGATAAGTTGATACATGAGCTTGCCAGGTTTTCCTCTCGGAGACAATGGCACGAAACGGTACCCCTACCTTATGTGTTTTGGCCGAGAAGAAAACGTCAAGGTGTCCGCCCTTTGTAGCTTTCACTTTGGTGCCCAGGCTGGTTAAATCGTGATCTTCAAGCAGCCGCTTAACGGCAAGCTTCGTTCTTTGGCTTCGTTTCCCATCAACCTGGATGAAGTTTTTTGCTACGGCAGCAGTTGCCTTCTCTCCGTAGGTCCCAGCATCAAGGACTACGAAACCTCCCTCCTTATCTGAGACACATAGCCGGAGATCTTTACTTCGTAGTTCTTGTACCGCGCTGCCAAAGCCCAAGCCTGGGTGTGCCGGGCACCTTTGGCTTGCGAAGCACTCAATGCCTTCCGTGATAATTTGTGATTTCCGCTCTTCGTGAGCTCGGGACGCAATGGTGCGAACAAGGGCAACCTTGTCTACCGCCTCTAGCTGTGGTGGTGCAGCATACTTAGGTCCTTGTTCGAGAATGGATGTTGTTCTTTCTGAGAGATGGACGTCACCAAGGGTTTGGAGCGGCCACCGTTTGGTGTGTTCTTTTTTCCGCAGTGCCAGATGTTGCTTCAGGGCAGGAAGAAACCAGGATTTCCACAGACTTTCTGTGGAATACCTTGCCATCGCCAGTTGGTTTCTGAAGACGCTGTGAGTAGGGCACTTAGCACGCAGGAAGTCAGTGAGAAGGCGTTGTTGGCGCCACGTTTCTGACCGGAGTATCTTTGTCACCCGCATGGCGTGTCCTTGCGACGGTGCAACAGCTCCGAAGAACAGCCGAACATCGTCGAGAATTATCTTCTTGTCGACGCTGCGTGAAAGCATCCTCGCCCGGCAGGTTGTGGTGGCGATCAAAAGGCCTAGAGTCCGTGCGTCAAGTGAATTAAAACATACAAAAGGTGAGCTCAAATAACTAGAAAGGTATTGAATAACAGGCTGAAGTTGAGCTAGTTGGTACATAGTTCACAAAAAACGGTCAGCTAGACGATAGGGACGAAACACAGACAGGGAGAAACAGAAACAGAGACATACACACCGCTGACTATCAACTAAGACTTTATACTTCTTCTTCATCACTTTGACCCAAAGATTCACACCTAAAGTATTGCCAATAAATCACCCTAAATCCTTACATTACACTACTAAATTACTAAATAAAAATAAAAATAGAAATAAAATAAATTAATTACAATAAATTATTAAATTTGGTCACTAACACCTCCCTGACCCAACCCACAAACCACCGCCGACTCATATCCCTCTTATTCCCTTTCATGGGGCCGTCCCACACTGCAAAAACTGTCTTTCTCTCTTGCTGACCGTGATGGACGGCATGCTCACGCAGTCATCGGCGCATTCCTCAATCGCCAGGGCCTCGAGAATCTCGCGCGCAAAGGCATTTCTGTGTCTTTTAACAATGGAAACGCTGCTGAAACTTGGCCTGCACCCGCACGTGCGGCAATGGGCATGTATGCTGCACCACCACAGCTAGAGGCGGTAGACAAGGTTGCCCTTGTTCGCACCATTGCGTCCCGAGCTCACGAAGAGCGGAAATCACAAATTATCACGGAAGGCATTGAGTGCTTCGCAAGCCAAAGGTGCCCGGCACACCCAGGCTTGGGCTTTGGCAGCGCGGTACAAGAACTACGAAGTAAAGATCTCCGGCTATGTGTCTCAGATAAGGAGGGAGGTTTCGTAGTCCTTGATGCTGGGACCTACGGAGAGAAGGCAACTGCTGCCGTAGCAAAAACTTCATCCAGGTTGATGGGAAACGAAGCCAAAGAACGAAGCTTGCCGTTAAGCGGCTGCTTGAAGATCACGATTTAACCAGCCTGGGCACCAAAGTGAAAGCTACAAAGGGCGGACACCTTGACGTTTTCTTCTCGGCCAAAACACATAAGGTAGGGGTACCGTTTCGTGCCATTGTCTCCGAGAGGAAAACCTGGCAAGCTCATGTATCAACTTATCTTGCAAAGCACCTGTCCCAGGTGCATTGCGATGATCCGTACAGAATTCCCAATTCAGAAGAGCTTATTGCCTATCTTCAGGAACATGGATCCCAGGTAGTCTCTGGATTTTCCATCGACATCCAGGATATGTACTATTCTATACCCCACACCAGCCTCATGCCAATTCTACGAGAGACCATCGAGGAACACGGCGTAACGCCTTTTCAAACCGCAGCAGGGATTAGCATCGACGCCTTCTTGGAACTGCTCGGGGTGTATTTAACGGCGACCGTGATTTCGTACGAAGGTCTAGACTACGTCCAAAAAAGTGGGATCTGCATTGGTTCTAGGGTGGCGCCACATCTATGCGATCTGTTCTTGGCAGCGTGCGGTAGGCACATCCAGTCTACACTGAACGATGCCAGAGTCAAAGCCATCTTTAGGTACGTGGACGATTTCCTCATCCTGTGCAGTACAGACATCGAGAGTGAAGAAAACGGGTGCAGGAACACGATCATGAGAACATTCCAAGAATGTTGCCCCGACCTGCTCTTCACTCACGAACTACCCGTGGGCAAGTCTATTAAGTTCCTGGACCTCGCACTTGAGTTTAAGGATGGACATGTATGCTGGAGGTACGAACCTCGTTCAAGTAAAGGTTTTCTTCCGTTTTCATCGTGCCATTCGAAAACCGTCAAACGAAGTGTTGCCAACACGGCACTCATATCAGCGCTGCGAAAGTCATGCAACCATCAGGCTGACGCTAGCTTTCAAAAACAGATGGCCCGGCTTCGTGACTCTGGGTATCCAGATGTCCTCCTGGGAGCCGTATGTGAGAAGATATGCAGAACATTTTCAAGAGGATCGCCAAGTACCGAGCGAGATCGACAGACTCCACGAGAGAACTTCGCGGTAGTCCCCTACATCCACGGTGTCACCCACCGACTCAAAAAGATCGCTGCACGACAGAGTGTCAGGGTTGTGTGTTCGGCGCCGAATAGAGGGAACTCTATGTGCCGCAGGGTGAATCAGGCCAAGAACCGCCAGCCCGCCTGCAACACTGCGCACAGGACTAAGTACGCTGTGTGCCAGACCGGCGTTGTGTACAACATTCCAATGTCATGTGGGAGCTGCTACATTGGGCAGACGGGACGCTGCATCAATGACAGAGTCAGGGAGCACGCGGCGTCGGTGCAGGGCACGGGGGCTGGGCACCTTGCTGCCCATTGCCGCACGTGCGGGTGCAGGCCAAGTTTCAGCAGCGTTTCCATTGTTAAAAGACACAGAAATGCCTTTGCGCGCGAGATTCTCGAGGCCCTGGCGATTGAGGAATGCGCCGATGACTGCGTGAGCATGCCGTCCATCACGGTCAGCAAGAGAGAAAGACAGTTTTTGCAGTGTGGGACGGCCCCATGAAAGGGAATAAGAGGGATATGAGTCCGCGGTGGTTTGTGGGTTGGGTCAGGGAGGTGTTAGTGACCAAATTTAATAATTTAATGTAATTAATTTATTTTATTTTTATTTTTATTTTTATTTAGTAATTTAGTAGTGTAATGTAAGGATTTAGGGTGATTTATTGGCATTACTTTAGGTGTGAATCTTTGGGTCAAAGTGATGAAGAAGAAGTATAAAGTCTTAGTTGATAGTCAGCGGTGTGTATGTCTCTGTTTCTGTTTCTCCCTGTCTGTGTTTCGTCCCTATCGTCTAGCTGACCGTTTTTTGTGAACTATGTACCAACTAGCTCAACTTCAGCCTGTTATTCAATACTTAAATCCAGAGTAACACAACGTAAAGTTCACTAGTTTTTGGAAGAAACTCTGACGATATTTCGTTACATTTTCAGGACGGTAACGAATCTCCGTAACGCCTTAGTTTTGAAGGACTAAGTAGTGCTATTTCCTTACATATTTGCGGTAACAAGTACATCACTGAGGACAGCAAGCGTCGCCTCAATCGTTTCCAATCAATGTATACTTCCCTGAACGCCGTGCTACACAGACGCTCGGAGCCACAGTAAGCGCTAACTTCTCTTGCACTAGGGGCCCTAAACTTGTCAAACACAATGTTGGAGAAAAAGTTCACGGAACGCACCGATTGGACTATCACGACGATGAATTTGCGCTTTTGTCGCCGGCGTCCAATCGGCCCTCTCCGCGAACTAACGGCTCCAACTTTGTCTTTGATGAGTTTAGGGCCCTAGAGATGGAAAGTGAAAACACAGATCCCCTCCACGCGCTGGAGAAAGCAGTCGCGATCCTCCAATTACACGCTTCGTGCCCGAGAAATGTGCGCCCCCGAAGTTGCTGGATAAGGTTTTAAGAAACGCCTATTTTCCATCTTCAAAAAATGACACGAGATAGCATTTGTATAGCAGACTTTCGTTCCGCTGTCGAAAGAGCCGAACACTGTTTTACCAGTTTTTGGCAGAAACTCCGTTTATGAGTTGCCGTTTTCGCTACTGCTTTTTTTTCTTATGTTCATTCCTAAAGTCACAATTATGCCAATAAATAGTTATTTGTTTTGTTTATTGTTCAAAACTGTATTGTATTCATAACAATTACAGGCACACGGCCTATTCGGGACTTCTTACATAAAGAAATTAAGAACGGCTTTTGGGGGATAATTTCTATCACATCTAGCCGAAAAACTTGATTAATTTCATGTTGTTATACTTCAATATCAAAGCTTTAAAACCAAGAAGTGAAGAAAAAAACATTTGAACTTTTTTTTAGCTTTTTACTATCAGTCCTTCCCCGTCCTTTGTGTTAGAGAGATGACTAAGGGCTTTGGAGAAAACCGAAATCCCCAAATTAAACAACGTTTTTTTTACGTTTATTTGCGATTACTGCACCACTTGGAAAATTGCATTAAATTTCTCAATTATATTTTACTGCACACCGTTTCTTAGAAAGTAGACATGGTGTTGGTGATTGGTAACTTTCCCTATAGAAAAAGTAGCATATTGGTCACATATCATAAATTAAAAACTAAATATCTAGGCGAAATAATTAAATAATTATAACGAGCTGTGCTGTTCGACATTCGGCTTTATTGCGCTATGCGGGAAGAACGACTCACATTTTATGCGCTTCCCAATGCCGTAGAAGACAAAGCATGCAGCAACACGTCATTGTCTGTAAATCCAATATCCGCCCCAAGCAGTAAGCACAATTGTTCGAGACGCTGCAGGAGGCGCTGGTGTCGACTCGAACGCGAGCAAAGCAGCGATGCGTCAAAGCCACTATGTAAAGAGCAAGTTCGTCTGCTTCTTGCTCAAGGGTGGCGATGATATCAGAACGCCGAGCTCCTATTGGCTGATTGAGAAAATAATGGGTAGACCTCAAGGCAGCTAGCAGTTGAGGTCTACCCCCTATATCTTTCAATCAGCCAATCGGAGCTCGGCGTCGTTCTGACGTCACCGCACCTCCCACGCAAGAAGCAGACGGGCTTGCGTTCTGCATTGACGACGTGAGAGAGGAAAGCCGCAGAATTGTCTTTTACGTGATATTGATTGAACGCTTAATACATACTTTTTCGACATTCTGGTACTCTTTGTACGCCGGATCATCCTCCTGCTTCTGAAGTTGCTTCTCGTCCGAGATAATGGAGGTAAACAAAGCAAAAAGAATGATGAGGGAACTCTTCGCCATCCCAATGTAACTGTTGGTTCAGGTGGGCTGGTTCTGCAAAACTAAAGTACGGATGCTGAACAAAGCGCGAATTCGAAGAGAGTGCACATGAAACGTTACCACATACAGCATTTGAGTGTTAGTATGGTTTATGATAAATAAAAATCTTCCATTGCATTCTCTTTGACAAGTTTTATTTGAAATAACTTTAAACCATGTTCCGCAGTTTCTTCAAATGTCATTTATTTCAAGAAAAATAATAAAATTAACACTCGTTTACTACGTAAGTTTCTTCAAATTGTAAAGTATTAGAGAATGGTCCAAGGAGTTATTGAAGGAATGCGTTATAAAATTCGAAATACACGCACATTTAAGAATGCATGTAAAACATCTCGCATAGTACGCATTGTTTGTATAAACTTTATATTTTTGTGTCGGTCGACGTATTCAAAATCTCCGCGATTTAGAAATATGTAGAAAAACGCCATGCTGATATTATTGGGGATCAATAATTGATATCCTGATCAACGTGCCCTCCAGGCTATTGTCTACGGTCTGTACATTCTTTATAGTTTATATATTCCACATTCAGCATCCGGATTATCTACAGTCACAAAATAGACAGTGATTTTGTTTAATTGTTTGTGATCGGCAAACGATGTCCCAGACCCTTCAGACTGCTAGATGAAGCCCAGAACAAACCATTGTAGCATACATGGGTTGCAACTACATCACAGAATGATGTCGCACGCCGGTGTCGACCATGCTGGTGGTTGAGACGACCGTAATTTGCAGCTGGAAGCTATGGTAGACTGTGCTGCGTTCAACTGCAACAAACGTTAGCGAAAAAAAGTTGCGGCAATTACACGGGCGGTTTCTACCGTAACCCGGCGATTGTAACATTAGGGACTTTTAGCAAACCGCTGCCACGTTCTGAGTAGCGCACTACCGGAACGCTTTGAAGCATGCTTTTAGGCGCGCGCCCGGGTGATACCGTGGCCTTAGGGCACGCGCTTGAACAGCATGCTTCAAGACATCCGGTAGTGCGGTACTCGGTACGCGGCAGGTTTGCCAGACGGTCCCCATTGGCGTGCACCGCGAGTCCGCGTCGGAAAAGCTGCCCAAAAAGAAGGGGACGAATGGCAGAGCCGGCTCAGGGTTGACGTCGATGATGCGGCCGCTCATTATCGAGTTTGTGGGGCGCATTTATTTGTTAGGTGTGTAACGCACTTTTATAACGTGTTTGTGTACACTGTTAGTCCCAATGCGACATCGACACGCGCTCGTTGTGGCCCCAGTGATGACTTTCCACTATACCACAAGTTTGTGTTGTGGAGAAAAACAATCTAGCGAGGCACACCTTGCGTTGTTGTTGCGCTGTGTGCGCTTCGTAAACTAGGAACTCGCAAACTCGGAAATTGTGATTGGGGTTGAGTGAAGTCACTCAATAAAACAATCTTCACCATTCGAAATAACATTCAATCGCGGCTTTTGCACCCAGCCGATCGTCAGGTGGTTGTGTGTGCTTTAAAGCGTTCCCGTACAAGAAAGCTCTTTTTTCGGACAAGGTAATCAATTACGTCGACATCTTCGACCTTGGGATAATATGCGTACAACGACCACGGTCTCGTCAGTTGCGAGAGCGGATCTTTGCCATTTCACAACAAAATATTTGCTCGTATACCGCGAGCGCATCGACGTCGGCAAATTCTGCGCCTGTCGCTCGACATCACCATCGTGTACGGCACTCTGATGGTACAATGGACGGCGCGTATGCCCAAATTTCTGGGCACGCCCCATTTTTGCCTGTTTTCGACGTCTGAGGCGGCTGCACCAACTCCAGAGCGCAGGACACGAGAAGCGCCAACAGTAGGGCGTCGCAACGCTATAGCGTGCGCGACAGCTGAGCGCCTGCGACGTTAGCGCGCGCGACCCAGCTTTGAAATTTATATCAGTTAACCTGAGGGGACAGATATTACTTTAGCGTTCAGACCTCCGATTTTCGAGCGGTAAGGCCGTGCATACTTTTACGGGTAGGGTTAACCTTTGTTAGGAATATATACGGAGCTTTCGTAGACCGCGCTTCCCACTCCGCTAAGCCCTCCGCAACAAAGAAGCCACTACTGCGCCTGCGCGCCGATGGCCTTGACTGCAGAGTGCCGGGTACCGTAGCGGGTTGCGGAGGGCGT
>JAZHYW010009123.1:0-53471 GCA_037355805.1 Ixodes ricinus
GCTCTAAGTCACTCGCAACACTGTGGAACCATACCGGCGATAAGTCACGCGCAAGTCAGAGCTGCGTCAGAGGCGTTTTTCAGCGCCGATTTGGCGCTACGTCCTATGTAGAACCGGCCTTTCATTTATAATGTGTGAAACAATAAAACAATATACAATGCCTGATACATAGACACTTTTCTTCCCTCCGTCAGGTGGCGTCAGTACAATCTAAAATGTCTGCGCATGCGCATAAGAGGTGCACTTCAGTCAAACGTCTGTCGAACTTGGCATTGTAAGTTCCAAAAGTGGAACCTGGTCGAATTGGAATGCAGATTCGTGAAGTTTCTACCTGAAATTTTAGACGAGGTTAACTTCTTCGAAAACACGCGGGCCGTCTCACTCTAATCGCCAGGGACAAACAAAAAAGGCTATTGACGAAGCCAGAAAAACGAACTGATTTCATGCTCATGCACAGTCTCTACGTCAAGCGCATTTGTAGGAATTACCTTTCTCTAGCATTGCTCATTCCGGCGCTCGCCATGCTTTGCTCGCTGTTTCTACAAGGTTGCGCGTCATTTGGACCTCGCCCGAAGCAAAGCTCCTGCTTGCAATCTAATTGAAACAAAATACAAGACGAAAGCAGATGCAGTCCTCATGCGCAAGATGTGCTGGACGTACATGGTCGGAGTATAGTTTTTTTTTTTATTCTTTTATAAAAAAAGAAAATACTTTACGAAGTTTGAATGGGAAAATATACGTTCGCGTTTTATAGATATAGTGACCACGACAGGCCTTCAACGAGAGGCTCTTGTCAGCACTCATAGTGAGTACGCACGTTTTCTGCCCAACACCTCGAGCCAGCGATTTCTAAAAGCGTGGTCAGGGAAAAGCGGCTGCTAGATGGCGCAAAACCTTGTTGGCCCTTCCAAAGAGATGCACGCGGAGTAGATTTGTATTTCAAACTGATGAAAAATTGCCTAAGAAGCTAAGTATTTTTTTTACAGATATTTCAACTTTTTTTTTGTTCCAATGAGCATGCTCTATACTCGGGAGCAACTTTCAGTGGCTATGCAGACAAGCGTACGGTAAGGCTTTGCTGCTGACGAAAGCTGCGTGCGCGCTCTCCTCCACTCCTTGGAAATGCCACAGAAATTTGCACCCGAATATAGTAACGACCTCAAATATTGGCGGGAGCATGAGGTTAATTCGGGTAGGCGTAGGAATTGATGTTTTTCTTTATATTTATGGCCGGGTTTTTGTTGGAGGGCACCGGGTATTCTTGAAGCGAGCTAGGCGATGTGTAGTCAAGGAACGAGGATAGGCAGGAAAGAGAGTTCGTTCAATGTGAGGAATCAAATCGGTAATGTTTAAGATACAACGGAATTCGAGAACCTTGCAGACGCGGACGTCTGGATCCTGTCTCAAGGACTCGGTAAGCAGCGTGAGGAGGGCACCCAGAGAATAGCAAGGAGTGGGCGGCTAGTGTCGTAGAGATTACAGCAAAACTTTAAGTAAAAAAGTAGGAAAAAAAAAGCCACAAAGAACAGGAGCTTCTGTAGACCCAGGTCGGGAGTTGAGTATTTGTGAATTTCTCTTGTAGGTTGCACAACGAGGTTGCGCCTCGTTGTGCCTTGTTCTCCATTTTGTCCTCGTCCTTGCTGCGCACAAGGTTGCATAACATGTCAAACCAATTAGCCCAAACAACCACTCTTATTGCAAATCAAAATCTGCAAAGGACAAAAATATTTACTCTTTGGGGAACGGTCTTCTCTATCAGAGCAACTAGTGGTCCTTGCCTATCTGGAGGGACCCGGCCCGACTGGGCAGCGCAGGCCAATTCAAACGTAAACATTGTCGAGACTGGTCGCAGTGCCTGTCTTCACATGATATGGTCTCGGGGGTTTCCTCCGTTCCTCAATAGAACTGTATTGCAGTAGGTACACGTAGCAGAGCGCGTTGGATGGACTACAGTTCACAGGAAAATAATAAAAGAACTGGAAATATACGAGGGACAGACACACACAGTTCTGTCAAAGAACGGTGTGTGTCTGTTCCTCGAATATTTTTAGTGTTTTATTCCTTCGTTGTGAACTCTATTGCACTCTCGAGCATCGAAACGGACGACTACCACCTACAGATAAATTCCAGTGGTCCACCCTCCCAGGTGCCCCTACCGCTTCAGTCGGCCCTGCTCCATGCCATATCCGACATCCCAAATTATTTTCTTAACTTCGAGGAGACGACACGAAAGGTTAGCTGGACGTCCGCGAGTGAACGAGCCTTTAAAGAATGAAGGTTGATCAAGCCAAACTCAGAAATACCATTTTATCTTTTCGATTTGGCTAACGTATGACTAATGTAAAATACGATGTGGCGATTTCATCTTTGCGTTGGTAAAAACGAAGATCTCCACATTGGTATTGTTTGTGACTCAGCTAACCTAGATGTTCAGCAAGTCCATCAACGTAGTTACCTATGGTGTATCTGAAGACAAACCTGACAAACCTGAAAAGCGGCTTGATAATGGGGATGACGTTTTAGATGATTGAACAGTTATTCTTGAATGTACGAAAAGTCGAAGGATCCATGGATCAAAGGAATAATTTACCTCCTTAATAAGCACCCTTATTTTCTCATTAAACACTGCCAAAACATTTACAGCACTCTTCCATTCGAGAAGGTACGCTTTATTGCTTATACTTTTCACCAGTAGGAAATCACAGCCTCTTTCGCAAAATGCGCACGGGCATCCATCGATGGTTCTATCACGCGCCCACCTCAGCACGGATTGGACATCAGAAAACCCACGCTTGCACTATACTCCGTTTCACCTTACGTTGTACCGCAGCGAAGGCTAGAAGCTCGAGCTCATAGCATTGGCAGCTGCCCTTAATGCACGGGAGCGCTGGGCGCCATTTTTGTGGGTGATGTCCAGAGCGCATGCTCTGAACGAGCTCACATTAATGAGCTGCTAAGACCGGCAATCTTGATGGTGTGGAATGCACGTTGCAAAAGAACCGGGGAAGCTCGCCATCAGCACGTGCTCAGCAGTCGCGCACACAGCTATGGCCGGCAGTGAATACTTCTATATGTGCCCTAGAGCAAGGCTCGCGCTTGTAGCCTTTTCTGCGGTACATAATAAGGTGAAATTGAGTTTAGACACTACTTCTTCTGGCTCCAGCTCAGACTACTGTTTTCAATTATTTCAAGTTGTGTTTGAACTGTCAGTGTCAAAAAGGCCCTACCACTGCTCCTACTGGATTGCCCCAACATTCAGTTTCCAACCAGCACGCCCTTTGAACGAGTAGGAATTGATTTGTTTGATCCATTTTCGGTATAATCTCACGGCCACCGCTAGGCTGTCACAACAGTTGACTAATAAACTCGATACGCTGAGACGGCTGCATTACGCTCTCCGACACCTGAGGAAATTACGAGCAGCTATGTTTTTTGTTCACACTGTACTACCCCGTCATGGCGTGCCACAAGTTTTCTTAAGTAACCGAAGACGTCAATTTCTTTCCACCAAAATCGCGGCTATTTTTTAAGCCTGTAACGTAGTACATAAGACAGCATCAGTTTTTCACCCACATACTAACGGTTTTAGAGAACATCTTTATAAGACGGTAGCTGACACGATATTTATGTATGCCTCTGATGACCCAAAGTGGGACACGGTAGTACCGATCTTGCTCCGTGTCCCGGAATAGCCCTGCAGTCAAAAACGGGCTATTCCTCTTTTCACTTAGTGCAGGGGTCGCTAAGTGTCATGCACCATAGACACCATCTATACTGTTGCTCCTTCAGCCGATCAAAACAAACTCTCGAGCAATTTCATCTTCAGTGGCGAAGAATGTCGTCAGCTTGTACAATAAGACACTACCTGTCACGCAAGAACGCTACGATAAGCACAATACCCATACGAGTACGCTCCTAGCGATCTTGTGTGGTTTTAAATTCGCCCCCCCCCCCTCCCGAAAACGTGGCCGAGCTGCCAATTTCCTTCGACAAATAAATTGGGTGGCATCGCCAAGCAAACGTCCCCCGTTTGCTACCTCGTCGTTCCCGCGTGTGGATCCGTGATAGCCGCCACCGCACTGCAAGATTTATTTTTATTTTTTATGTGAACCGTTTGAAGGTTTATTGCCCGTCGCCACCCGGGGCTTCGCTCTGTTACTAACTGTACCACTGAAATTGCACCTGACTCCCCCTTCCTCCCCCCCCCCCCCAAGACAGAAAAAAAAGGGGGGGGGGAGTATTGCGATAGTGTCTTTATCGTCGTCGTCGCTCATCGCCATCATCTTTGATGGCCCGCGTGGCCTGGCCGGGCAGCGCGAGCCACTTCGCATATAAACATCATTGAGACTGGTCACACAGTCTGTCTTCCTCACAAAATATATATATAGAAAGTCTTCTTGCAATCAACTGCGCTCTCCTCGTTCTACGCACCATGCTGTCGCCTGCCTTCTTAACGACCTGATACATATATCCCGGGAGACTGACGTCTCGCTATGTAGTAGATATACAAAAAGGCACCATATTAGAAGAAGGTGGACAGAATACCTCAGAGCATAGGCGAAAAGAAAAGGAGGCCATATATGACGAGTAGAGGGAGCGTTCTGGCAGGCGTCGTTACGACCACGTCCCAAGAGAAGCAAGGCCCTCGAGGAGGCGGTTGCACCTCGTTACGGAGGGGACGCCGCGCCGACCGTAGCAGGCGATCGTCGTCCATTGTCCGCGGAGGCCGAACGACGGCCTCGAGGCGACCCAACGGAGACTCTATTTGTGGACGCCGCTCATTTGCCGAATCACGTCAACAGGCCGCCTCGGATCTTGGATCTGATCCAGAAGAAGCGTCCTCAAGTGGAACGACAACGCCACCCGTCGAGGTGGCAAAGGGTTGTATACGGGAAGAAAGAGTGGCCGCAACATTTTTCATCTACGAAGGAGGAAGCATCTCGGAAAAGCTCTGGGGTTCACGTCTTGGTCTCGTCGCCGCAATATCCACAATCTTCATTTATTTTAGAGCGCAGCTCGTCGGCGCCTGTTTCCGGCTTGAGCGGAGTCGCCATCGCCGTCGCCGTTGGCGTCGCCGTCGGCGTCGCCGTCGCCGTCGGCGTAACCGCGCGGTGCATTATGGGGCTCGTGACGTCACTGGTGACGCCATCAGTGACGTCACCGATGACGTCATCAGGGACGATGACCTCATCCGCGATGATGACGTCATCAGTGACGTCACTGGTGATGACGATGACGTCATCGGGATGACGTCATCGTCATCGTCACGTGACCCTCGTGAGGCGACGGCGACGCCGCTCGGAGGGTGCAGTAGCAGACAGGATGAGGAGGTGAGGAGGAGGGAGGAGGGGTATACCCTCCCTCAGTACCCTTCCCTCCTCCTCCTCAAGAGCTGCGCTCTAATTCGGGTGGTGGTGATGTTGTTTTAATAAATAATCCAAAGGAAGAGGTGGGATGCAGGGTGATAGGTTAGTCTCCCAGGAGAGGGGACAGCTGTATCACCCTGCTGGGAAGTGGGGTGAAAGAGGGACAGAGGTGAGGAAGGGAGGGGAGTAACGTATACATCATAGTTGGGATGCGATTCTTTTTGATGACGACTAAATAGTCGAGGACCGCTCGAAGAACACTTGTTCGCACTGCATGTGATCCCGTTGGGAACAAAACCTTTGTCGTATTCGGAGAAGGTATGGCGGCTATGTTCACATTTTCAAGGAAACTTTTACGACAGTCTGCAAGTAATGGGCACGTCCATAAAATATGGTCAAGGTCTTCCACCACGTTGCAGGCTTCACATAGCGGGGAGGAGGATCGCCCAATGAGGTGGAGTCGTGCTTTTTTGTTGGCGCATCCGACTCGAAGTCGATGAAGAAGCGCCTGTTCTTTTCTTTTAAATTGTTTCCTCGGAATGAGATGTGGAGAGATCCTGCTGCTGTCTCAGGGTCGGGGTGTAGCATTCTAATGCTTCTTTGAATAAAAGAATTGGCCGAATTGTATGTGTGCACAAAGAAGCTTGGTGAGCTGTCGGAGTGGGCAGCTGTGGCAAGAGCATCGGCGTCTTCGTTACCTTGGATGCCGACATAGGAAGGAATCCATTGAAAGTAAAAGGTGTTTCCATTTCTGCCTGCGGTTTGTGCAAGTTCTGCAGTTGTTCGAGCAAGAGGGGAAGCATCCTCCAGGTTCATGAGTTAGCGCAATGCTCCTTTTGAATCCGTAAAGACCACAACCGATCGGGGAGCTGGAGGGAGTGGTGTCTCGGTGATAGCTAGCCAGATAGCCAGTAATTCAGCTGTTGTGGTGTCGAAGCAAGTATCAAGCTGTCCCATGTTGCTGAGGCCAAGTTCCGGGACAGTGTACGCTGCTGTAGCTGTGTTGTTCTTAATACTGCCATCAGTGTAAATATGTGACATTCTATCGTAATCTGTGTGTATTAGTTCTAGCGCAATTTTCCGCTGAAATCACCGCTGCTACCCGCCGACGTTGCAGTAGGTCACGAATCTCCGTGGCAACTTCGAAAAGTAACTCCTGATGTGGTGGCGGCAGAGGTGGGACGTTTTCCGGATAGCCGATTGAGTCACGGAAAGCTTTGGCGACTTGACCAAAGCGAGAATGGTGTCGGGATGCTAGTTTGTCGATTAATTTGGAAGTTGACTGGGCACGGTGAAGTCTAGTCATGTGTCGTAGAGCCCTCTCATGGGCCTGCAGCTCTAGTGGTGAATCCCCTGCTTCGATTAGTGTAGGTAGGCACGGCTAAGTTTTAGGAGGCCTAAGCATATGCTTAAAGCTTTCCTGTGAAAGAGCTCGAGCTTCTTCCATTGCGCGTTTGATATTGTCAGAAGAGGGAGAGCGTAGAGGAAGCGGTTTACAATAAGTCCCCTATAAAGGCTCAGCATTGTATTTTGACTGCTTCCCCACTCACGACCGGCGATGCGTTGGATTGCACCGAGAAGCTTTTCAGCCTCTGATAAGACTTTTTTACAGCAGGTTGCCAGTTTACTCTGTTGTCAATAATGACACCGAGATATTTGACGGTGTTTTCTCTCCTAATCCGCTTGCCATGTAACTTCAAGGATGAATATTCACCTCGAAGGCGTCCACATGATCGGTAGGTTAGTGCAATTGTTTTTTCTGTAGATATTTTTAGCCTACGTGGTGCAAAAATGATGTAGCAACATTGAGGGCGCGTTGCAGCCTGGCTTGTACTGTGGTAGATAGGGGGTGGGTCCAGTGCACCACAAAGCAATATCGTCGGCGTATAGATCGTGCAATGTATTGGAAATGTTTCCGACTGAGGTAGTGCAGGAGGAAGTCCAGCCATCACTATGTTAAATAGTAGTGGGCTTAGGACACTTCCTTGTGGGATGCCTTGAGTGCTATCTCGTGGAGAACTGTTTGCTCTTGGTAACTTTACGTAAAATGTTCTTCCCCGGAGAAAGGCTTCAATGAAGTGATATATTTTCCCACCAATTTCAATAAGTCTGAGACGTTCAAGGATAATTGTATGTGGAAGAGCATCGTAAGCTCGATGTATATCTAGAAACACCGCATGTACGATTTTCTTTTGTGCCTTTGCTTGTTCGAGGGATGAGGCCAGATCTCCTATTGCATCTCTAGTTGAGCGACACTTGCGAAATCCCGAAATCTGATGAGCAAAGGAGTCCGTCTGCTCTAGCTGCCAGTTCAAACGTCTATAGACCATGCGCTCCATCAAGTTGCAGAGGCAAGAGGTAAGAGAAACTGGTCGGTACGAAGAAGCCTCAGCTGTTTCTTTTCCAAATTTAAGAATCGGCGTTATTGTCGATTGCCGCCAGCATTCGGGGATGTCTCCAGAGTTCCATATGTCGTTGAGATGAGTGAGAAGTACAGGCTGATGTTCGGTGTCGAGATTCTTTAAGGCCTGGTTCGTAATTCCATCTGGCCCAGGTGCGCCTCGCCTTCGGCAACGAAAAAGCGCGAAGGTGAGTTCAGAGAGCGTGAAGTCGTTAACAATGCAGGTGGTGGTGCGACATGCAATGTGAGGCTCAGGTGCGGAGGAGGCGTCCTGTGGCAGGCTGACTTTACGCGCAAACTCATTTGCGAAAATTTCGGCCAGGCTTGACATAGTGATGTTGCTTTTAATAGCAATAGCCACAAAAGGGCAGCTAGGCGAAATCGGAGTGAGGAAGCATTTTACTGTTTTCCAGGGTGTTCGAGACCCCGAGTCTGTGTTTAGGGAATCACTCCGTTGATGCCACTGCGTTCTTCCGAGTCGAACCGTATGTCTTCGGAGCACAGCCTCTTTTCGCCTTGATACGGTCCAGTCTTCCGCCTTGTGTGTTCTTCTAGCAACTCTTTGAGCTCGCCGGGCAGCCGCACGAAGGTTTAAATAAGTGAGGTCAGGGATGGGCTTCGTTACGGGGAGAGTTATAGTTTTGGTGGCTGCATTGAGTGCTGTTGATATCGCGCCCTCAATTTCAGGTATCGGTGGGACGGACATCAGCTTGAATAGACAAGAACGATATAGATCCCAGTTGACAACTTTATGAGTTTTTTTCTTGATTGAATACTTTTTTGAGGCGTCAGTCGGATGGGAAGATGGTCACTACCCCATGAGTACGGCTCTATGTCCCATACCATTTGGATGTCTTGGGAAGCAAATGTGAGGTCCAGCACGCTGGCATTTCTTAGGTGGGCTCGGATAAAAGTTGGTGTCCCTGAGTTGAGACATTTGAGGTCGAGGTCCCTCATAACGTCACACAGTGCTGTGCTTCGTGATGTCGTCACATCGCTACCCCAAGCGGGGTGATTAGCGTTAAAATCTCCACACCATACTAAGGGACCCGGACAGCGTGCGCGAATTAGCCGTATTGATTTAGCATCCCAAGGCTTACCTGGGCGAACATAACTGGATATGATTGTAACGTCCCGCCCAGACAAGCGCAAAGTAACGGCAACGTGTTCATCAATTACAGTGTTAATGTCTTTAAGGCTGACCTCCATTTGCGAGATGTATCGTTTCACGAAAAGCGATGCCCGTGACCTTCCGTCTAGATGGGGTGTTTTGCTGTGATATTCGACGTATGGTGAAAGCCTGTGTGTACCTCGCTGAAGATATGACTCTTGAAAAGCAAGAACATCCGTTTGGGTTTCTCTCAGGCGCTGGCGGAGTTCTGGTAGGCGTGGTTTAAGGCTGTTGGTGTTCCATTGAATAACGGTAGGGAAGACTTGTGCGGGTCGTGCCGTAGGGCGTCGTTTGGTTTGGCTGGTTTACCCATAATGCTGGTTATTAAACTTACATGAAGCACTGAACATTTTAATACTGTTTCCATTGAGAGCAAAGCTTTAACTTCAGCAAGGTCGCTTGCTCCGGTAGGACGGTAGGGATCGAATGATAGCTTTTAGAGCCACAAACAGAATTGTAAGCAAAGGATTCTGTTCCAAGTTGCCAGATGGGGTAGGTGTCTTGTGTTGATTTGATTCAGGAGTCCTCAGTTTTGGTGGCCTTCGAGCTCGAGGAGCAGGCGTAGGCCGTCGAATTTCTGATGAGTGGCTAGATTCTTGTTGATGGCGGCCGTTGTTTTGTTTCCTTTTGTTTGGAAGATGCAGGTAGTTCTCCTCATTAACCATCAGATTATGCTCCATGGTTGGCTTTACGAAATCCGGGTTTACAGCTGTTGGTTTGCGTTTTGGAGATTTGCCGTACTTCATCTCTGTATTGCGTGCCGATGTTGCTGCCTTCTTGCTGGGACATAGGCCGTATGACGCCGGGTGAGGTCCACCACAATTTGCGCAGCAAGGTGGACGCCTCAGAGAGCAGTCCTTGTGGCTGTGTGAGCCCGCACAGATCTTGCATTTCTGTGGGCCTTTACAGTACTTAGCCATGTGGCCATGCTTCTGACAACAAAAGCATTGCATGGCAATTCCGAAGTACTCTTGTACGGGGTGGCTCGTAAAGCCGAGAAACACTTTTGTTGGCATTGGTTTGTCAGGTCGAAATGTGAGGATCACACTCTCGTGAGGCTTGACTGTTATAGTTTCATCGTCATTTCGAATGTACGATGCTTGTCGACGGACTGTTGTAACTCCGGAGTCTTTCAAGTACTCCAGCAGCTGCTCATCTTTGTATTCTCGGGGCACTCCTGTTATTTTGCCGACGCTTCTGGAGTACGATGCGGGAACACTACTTGTACATGGAATTCCAGCAAGTGCTGTGATGGCGAGGAGTTTGTTGGCTGATGTTAGAGATGACACGTTCACGACGAGGCTGCCATCTTTTGTAAAATGGTGGGCTAGTAGCTTTTCTTGCGCTACGGCGACTATCTCTGTAGCCAGGTTGTTAGGGTTTACCAACCAAAAGGATGTAATTGGATTGGTAGCCTTGAACATGATTGGGATTCCTGTTGCTCGATCTTTTCTTGGAGATACCAGTGTAAATGGAGTGGGGTCGTCGTCCTCATTGCTTTGCATGTCGTTTTCAAATTCGCTCATGTCTCGGTGTCTTTTTGCGCACGTAGTCTTCCGGTCAGAGATGTTGGGGGAGGCGGTGCAATTGCTCAGGCCAGGGTTCGACATTTTCTTTGACGGCAGTCCAAAAGCGGTACTGGCAGTCCGCCCGAAGGCGACAGATGACCGCTGTTGTCGCAATATACTGAGAAGTCCGAAATATTTCAAGAAAAATAATAATATCAGCAGGAACGCAAAAAATGGAGGACTTGCCTGCAATCGTCTTCTTCCTCCCGCTCTGATTCGGCATTACAGGAAGTTGTAAACAACTTTCATGTTTTTTTCCTCTCTCTCATTCGCCGCTATATCTATGGATGCACATGGCTGAGCCCTTTCGATGGGGCGGTGCATTGCGCTGCTTACCTAGTGTTTCAATAGCAAACCTCTACGATCTACATAATACACACTAGTGCTTCACGCCCAATAACCAAAGGAGCCCCCAAGGCCAGTTACTCAGCCCCTTACTCGTCAACGTGGCGATGACAGCGCTGTCTCGATGCCTTCCGACCATTTACAAAACTCTCGGTGTCAGCATGGCAATATACGTTGACAACGTTGCTATGTGGTGCGTGGGTCCCTCTGACGTAGCTATCGGAATATCAGAAATCGACTTCAAGTAGCCCGAGATGCTACGGCTCTGCAGGTTCAACTGGCGCTAGTGTCTCTGCGAATTCAGGGACGCAAATTAAAGCAGACAGCAACCAGTCTACTTTTGCGGTGTTCCTGGGCATTCTTATGGGAAAACGTGCGTGCATTTTGACTCTTTGCCTGGAAAATATCATAGATCACTTTTATTATTTAGGTCGTACCGAATAGTATGTACCATATCATTGTAAAAGTGTAATAGATTTAGTTCGAATATTTTTCTTCATCAGTGTACGATGTTAAACTTCGCTATAGGCGCTTTAGACACGCGCAGACTACAGCCGCCATTGCTGACCTTGTCTTGTCGTACCGAGACATGGAGCCACTGAAGCAGATGCTGACGAGCCTCCACAAAGGCCAAGGCTGGGGCGAACAACATAATAGCCTATGTCTATAACCTGGCCTGCTATGGTAATGATGAAGTGAATTTAACGGAATAAGAGGAAGCAAAAACTGAAGGTCGGTTATGCCAGCGGCCACGCACAGCTGCTTCAAAGCGTGTATATTTAAGGCCCAAAGCTATGTTCCACAGAAGGTGTTTAAAAACACGCCACGATTCTAAGCAAAATGAAAGTCTAAAGCAGGGGTGGCCAGGTTGACCCGGCCTAAGAGCCGCAAATGAAAACCACGAAATTTCCAAAAGCCGCAAGGAGGAGGGGGGGGGGCAAACGTTTGTGCAATAAACGAAACTCGAATTACTTTCTATCTACCAGAGTCAGGAGCTGTTCAACTGTACGTAAGGTAGCAGTATCACACGACTACCAAACTGCAACCTGTCTTTCGAATTAAAACGGCGTTCCATTTCTCTTTTTGGGGAAGTGCTCGTTTGACCGGGAGGGACGCGGGGGAGTGGGGGGGGGGGGGGGGAGGAGCCGCGAGCCGCACTTTAGCACCCGAAGAGCCGCATGCGGCTCGCGAGCCGCAGCTTGGCCAACCCTGGTCTAAAGGAATGTAGAGTGTATTCAATGTTAGCCAGCATTCCGGTAACGCGTATACAGTATATTGATAATATGATAGTCTTGTACCTAATGAAGACGACCCCAGCGTGCATCGCTAGGAGCGGTTAAAACGTTCAAAACGTAAAGAATAAAGCATGTGGGTTATGAAAGGTGTCTCTTTTCATTGTTTCCAATACCGGGAAATCGTCAAACGTTCAAAAGAACTGGGTTTGGTGTGTGTGTGTTCGTAGTTTCGGTTGTGACTCCGCCGGTGCAGCCTTTCAGGCAGAACCGGCGTGACGTGGCCCCTCGCGTCGCTCACAAAAGTACACTGCGCGTCCTCTTCGATCTCACACGGTTTCGAAGAATTGAAGATTGCTGAAAGAGCCCTAAAAAAACTTCGAACTTGCAGGACGACTCAACCTTTGGTGTGTTATTGCAGAGGCGCGAATCGCGCAGAACCTTCAAATTCGGCTTTTGTAAATTGTTTTCTTACTTCATAAATACTGGGTTCCCAAGTTTTGAGTCTTGAGGGTTATGCCCATGCATCGTTTTCAATCGTTTCGGACAATAAAAAAGTATGATCTTTGCCTGTCAGTGTTAACGGTAGACCATTCCAGAAAGGAGCTTCCGGCTGGTGCCGTTTTCAACGCTCGCGCGTATGGCGCGTGTTTCTGTTGCTTTCCGAAGCGACGAACGTGCGCGTACTGGACTGTGGAGATCACCCGCTGGGCTGTGAATTTGTAAACATTTGACTGGTGTATAGGCAGAGCTCGTTTCCGCTGTATGAACGCCATTTTAAATATCGTCACAGCGGGAATCGCAAAGTTTGATGACGCAGCCCCGGGGATCGCATTGTTGACGTTGTCCCTTCAGATGTCTCAAGGTTTGAGAAGGAGAGACCAAAGAAAAGGTTCGCTTCCATGATTTTTTCCATCCCTAGTCACTGTCTGATCCACAAACGCGGCTTTTTCATCAGAATTAACACACTTCGCAATGGTTTGAATTGCAGAGAAAACATCCACTCTTGAAGGCTTGAACATTTACACAAAACTTGGGGCCTCGGGATAATAAGCTTTCTGCTCTTTCTGAAATCCTTACATTACATGGGTTGACAACGCCCAGACCGGTTTTCGACAATGTTTGATCTATACGCCACCAACTAGACAACAAAACCTCCCGCGACTTGGCCTGTTTGATGGAGTTCAGAACATTGGTCCTCTTTACATACCACACATGATGGAAGTGGGCATCCTTGATCTTGTTCCAATGTTGGAACTCCTGCTCCTCCGGAAGTCCTTCCCAATCAGGAGGTCCCAAAGTCTCTCACTGGCGTTCCGTAGCTCCTCCACTCGTTTGCTTGCTCCTTCTCTGTAGGTCTTGAGTATTTTCTTTTTTGTTCTCCATGGCAATCCGCTTGTGGCGAGGTGCTTGAAAACAGCCGGGTCGACGAAATTTTTGCGTAAGGACAGTCCGAAGTACGCAACGTCGGCTTGCAACTCTGCCAACCGGCGTCCCAACTTGTCAAGTGCTACGTAAGCATGGTAGATGAGGGTGGTTGACGACGACGATGAATGCACGGAGGACACATACGAAAACGGAATTAAGCCTGCTTCGGGTAAGATTAACGAAAAGATGGTCAAAGTGCAGGCGAGCTGGTGTAGATCATACATAGTGGAACCTGAGACTGAGGTATGCAAGGAAAACTTCGAGGACGAGAAAAAGAGGACTAGACACCGTCTCAAACGCAGCTAAAGATTTTTATTCCGTGCCCTCCTTATATATACATCCTCGATGTCGCCAAACTTCCCATAAACCGCAAAGACCTCAATAGGGTTCACTTTGACACAATAGTACAGACAATTGAAACCTCACAGCAACCAGGGATCACTTCGGTCACAAGCCATCCAACTGAGAACAACAGGGGCACTCAAAGAAACAAAACCACGAAACCGAAAAAAAGATAAGGACGTCATTCTTTCCTCGCTCTACTAATCCACAGATCACTCAAAGGGTTCACATTCACCACAATTGCACCGAGCTCACAGATCTACAGTACACTCCGGTCACAAACCATTCAACTGAAAACAACAAAGGCCTTCCAGCGAAACGAAATCAGCAACCGGACATCCACTAACGATAAGAAAGGCAATCTTTCCTCCCTCGCTTAACATACAAAAAAAAAAAAATGCTGAAGGAAACACGTCTACACAAAAAACAACCGGTTAAATCTTGAGAAACGCCTTTGATTCATCCGTGAGGACCATGGATGGCTGACTAATGCAGTTTCCTGACGCTTTTATCCGGATCGTCTCTCTGACTACCCGTTTTACGTCATTCCTTTCCCTGTGTAACACTTCTGTTTCCGACCACTTTGCTTCACAACCAGTTACACTAGGCTAGGTGGCGCTAGGTACCGCCCAATTCATGTGCTACAAAAATATTTTTATTTACTCACGCCACCATGTAGATACATTACGCATACCACTAGCATCAGCTGAACATATACATTGAGCGCATACACATACACGGCACAACAAACATGAATACAACAGCACACCCAATAACTACTTCTGAGCTCTGCGTTTCCGCCTTTTATACAGGTCGTTTTGTAAGTACGGAGTTTTTCGGTGACCACCTAAGCAATAAATAATATTCTCAGCATGTTGAATTTTTTTCAGTAATGTCATACCTCTGAGAGTATTTTGAACGGCTCAGGGGATGAATCTCTTAATAAAAAGTAAACGCTCATGCCGTAATTATTTGAAAGCCAGTAAATCAAGCCGCTCCACTGCGGTTCCAAGCCACGTGTTTGCTTTCCCGCGCGGCACGTCGTATACTGAAAAAAATTATATGAATTTATTTCTGATATGTTTATTGGACACATTCATATCAGTTGGCATATGTTGCATATCAGTTCTTATATGTCGCATATCAGTTTTTGGGTATTTCATATCAGTTTCATATATCGCATATCAGTTTTTGGATATTTCATATCAGTTTCATATGTCGCATATCAGTTTTTGGATATTTCATATCAGTTCTTATATAGATTCATATAATTTTTTTCAGTAGGGAAGTCAGCGGAACATCAGTGCTTCATATTAAACGTGGCTATCAGTTGAAGGAGATAGCCTGGCACGCGACGTTCGAGACACGAATATTTCGCTGACTTACGCGTAACATAAGAAAGGGTAAAAGAGCGGCGCTGCGCGAACCAGCCTCTATCCGAAAGTCTGGGGAGAGTCGCTGGGCGCGATGAGGAAGAAAGTCATTGCCGTAGCGGCCGATGCTTCCTTTCTCCATAGAGCTGTTTGTCGGAGGCGTAAACATTCTTGCATACTGGCATTCGCCTCGAGAACTTTAGTACAAAACAAAAAATCATGGCTTCTAGCGGATAGCTTACTGGTTTACTCATATATGAGGTGAATTCAGATATATGCAGGTAAATTTGAAATTACCTCACCGGTTATTTTATTGAGCCGTACACGTTTCAAACTTGTACGTCTACTTCGTGTAACGCACGAATAAGGCGTCAAACCTCCGATTTTATTGGAATGAAAACCGAGTGTAGGATTCGAAAAAAGTAAACAATATATTTCGTCAGAGGGTGAGAACACTCTAATCACTAAGAGCCTAAGAAGGCCGGGCGTGGCGAGTCCAGATCATCTGGTTCAGCAGACATATCAGAATGCAGCGTTAGTCGATAAGAGCGCTTAAGATCACGAAGAAGGCTGAGCATACGAAGCCACGTCCTGCGTTTCTTGAAGTGACTAGAGCGGCATCCAAGAGCGTAAACTCGCCTTGCCGACACCTAAACTACCGGGTCCGATTGAGGATGTGAAACTCATTTGCCGATCCGCATAAATAAACTCTGTCAAGGCAGAAAGCTCCGTGAAAATGTGACACTTCAACATCCTTCTATGTCGAAGATCTGCACTATTCGATACCACACGAAGGAATGTTAGGCGCTGTTAATGAAGCCATTGAATTGAACGGAAGTAATATAATAATAATAATAATATTTATTTGCTCAGGAGAGCCGCGGCACCGCAGAAAGGCATCAGCCCGTACCATGAAGCGCCCGCGGTGCCGCGTCTAATGATGGTGATTATGTGATGATGATGCAAGATGAAAGTGATGGTGGTTATGATTTCTGCATTAGGCCGCCGTTCACAACTCCCGCGGAGTTAGCGTGGAGAGCTTCCTCGAAGTACTGCGCTTTTAGGTGGGGTCCACTTTCGTTGTTTTCTAAGCAAGGACGACATTTACAGAGGGAAGGAGTCTGCATCGGCTCGAGTGTTGTGCCTGTATACTGGGCGGCATCTACCTGGCACGCAGTAATCGAGACATTAAATGGCGTATTGAAAAAGTAGTAACGAGAGACTTTTGTTACGTAGATGACTACCTGGTGGTTTTCCGACATAGTTCCGACAGGCAGAGAGGCGATGTCATAAATGAAACCTTGTAGGTAGGTGTTCATGTCAAGCCATGACGCTTTGGTTACGAATCGGGTTCCGTAGGAAAATGGTGCTTCCGTTTCTGTAGGATTGCGCGGACGGCAATTCCGTCGGGTGAGTAGAGCTGCAATGGAGATGTAACAAAACAAATATTGCTCGACACATTTATATCTGGCGAGTATCAGTAAGATCTAACAAACGATAACATGGAAGTAGGCACATTCTTCGCGTGTTTTGATCCTATATTCCAAGTCACCTTTGTCTGGGCTTTTGTTTCATTCAGCCAGACGTAATTATGAGTATAATCAAAGCATGCGAGCTGCTGCTTGGTCTGTGTCGAAAATAAACAAACTGATACTCAAACGTCTAGTCAGGGCGTGATCGCGTCCAACCAAAACAGAAGACAACTGAAGTAATGATACTGCGTTTAGGATGCAATGTTCATCCGAGCGTCCACGCATTTCCACCAAAATTAGCGGGGAAACTGAATTGGTGTTTAGGTCTCGTGACATCAATCGATGTGACCTTAGCTGACGTCAACTGACGTCACGTGACCAATAAACAAATTCACTTTCCGTGCCCGCGTGACCTATACAGTAATTCAATTTCACACCAATTCAATTTTTTAAGCGCTTGTCTGTCGTACGTGTCCTTTCTTTTGTCCTTGTTTTTGGTGCGCTTCTTTACTTCATCATTCCCCGCTAAATTTAGCGGGAAATTTGATGTGACGTGATTTGACGCCACGAGGCCTATACGCCAATTTCGTTTCCCCGCTCAACACATCCGGGAATTCGATACAAATGGAGTTTCTTTAGCTCCATGAAATTACGGTCAAATGCTTCATAAATTTAAAGGATCACGCGCATTAAAACCTGCATTTGATGCATTCCAGGACTTTGGAGATAAAGGTCGCTTCCCATTGATGGCTTCCGTTAAAAAGCATTTCGTGCTTTAATAAATGAATTAATTAATACTGCGTTTAAGACTCTATCGACCTTTCTTGGGGACGGTTGTAAAGGAGAGGAAGCTGGTACGTCTTGCAGGAGATGCAGAACTGCTTCGCCCCAAGGAAATTAGAGAAGAGGAGGTCGAGAAAAGAAAAAAAAAGAAGGACTGAAAGTACAAAAGGAATGGCTCAGATAGACCTGATTACGATTTCTTTTTCTTCTTTTCTAATTATGCTTTTTGGGGTTTGTATTTATGCGCGGGGCGACGTAACCTGGAGGCGGCGTCGGCTCGCTCCTCCGAGAGCCTGAGCTGCCTCGGGAGTCAAGCGTATTCGGTTCGCCCCTGAGCTGACAGCGCGGTGGAAGCTACCTGCCCGCTGCACCAGTCAGGCGTCTAGCGTTCCCCACCTGGTCACGTCCTGGCCCCCATACCCACGCAGAGAGAACGCGAGTCGAGCGACCAAAGTCAGGGGTGGTGGGAACGCCTACCGTAACCATGTCACTGGTAACGCCCTAGTTTTACAGTAACGTACTAATAATCAAACAATGAATCGAGTTTATTGTCATGAGTTACAGCATACAAATTATTGAGAACCATCTGGGCCCATAATGTCCGTTGCAACTGAAGAAGGTAGGGCGAGGGAAAGGAAGCACGGGGAGGAGGAAGCAGACGGAACGCTGGAGAGAGGAAGAGGTTTCCCCTTCTCCTCTTCAGTGTTCCGTCTGCTTCCTCCTCCCCGGCCTTCCTTCCCTCGCCCTACCTTCTTGAGTTGCAACGGACATATAGCGTAATACGTTAAAATGCGGAATGACCGACGAGCAGGCTGGAAAAATAAAAATGAAAACGATTTAAATTGTGATAAATTGTGATTTAATCGGTATTATGCGATAATTTTGATCAAACATTTCCCTCGAAAAATAATTTTAAAAGTGTCTTTATATGTACCGTTCGTGTATGATATGTGGCTTTCTATATGCATCTGTTCTTTCATTTAAATTTAAAAAAAATCATCGAGCAAGAAAGATTTATATCGAGTTGAACGTACGCAAAAGGCGTTGCTCTTCTGTGCAAATCAGAGCGTTGAATTTTCCTTCCAATTTCCACTCGCTTCATCAGTTATATTCAGTTACCGAGTTGGGGGCAAATCAAGAACGCTAAGGAAAATAATGAAAAACGAGAAGAAGTAATGTCATATTGCGAGCAAATTGAAAATGCGAAAGAGTTAGAGCAATTGCAGCTTTTCTCATTGACTAAAAAATTAATGTTTCTTTTCTAGTATGACACGTCTTGCATACATAAGTTGTTAGTTCAACTGCAAGTCATTCTTTGGCGTTGTTTTCGGCGACCGAACGGATCAATCGATAAATCTTCCAATTTTGAAATGCATATAGTGGTGAAGAATCACTCTTTTCTAATTAGATTGATCTAAATCAAATTAATTATTATTTAAATAAATATATATGATTGGAATTAAAAGATTTGGTTTATTTCAAGACAAAAAATCATGACTCCTTTTTTAGCCTGCGTAACGGGTAAAGCAATTTCGTAACTATTTTACGGTGTTGTCTATCAAACTAGGGTGATCGACATTTTTTATTAAAATTAGATCGGGTTTTGGCTCTGTTCATATAAAGCTATCGCCCCATCGAGACCTCGCTGTATTCTACAAAGCGGATAAACAAAATTTTAGAAAAAAATGTATATTACGAAATCTCTTTGTAACAGTTCAGTTGTTGTCAGAGTTCATATCTGCCACTTTTCGTTGCCTAACAATATTACCTAAATCCCAATTACACGACAATCTAATACGAAAGTAACTGTCATCAGGTTTATGAAGCAGCGGTAGCGGCATTTCCTTCCATTCGCAGGACCGTAACGAATCTCAATAACGCGTCAGGTTTGGACGAACCTGCGGGCGAACACTACCTCCTTGCTTACTTTTGGTAACGGGCACGACACCGGAGGCGGCTGATAGGTCCGCCGCTCCCACCGCACTGTCAGCTCGGGAGGAAGAGTAGTCAGGATCTCCGCGGGTGTATGGGGCGTCTAATCTGTGTGCCGATGAGATCTAACGAGCGTCTCGGACCTGCTTCCAACGGGCCGAGAAAGCGGTCATTAATTAGCCGGATGCGCGGGGCTGCTCGGACTGCGCCCTTACCCTGGCCTCGGGCACGGCGCCGAGATCGTCCGCCTCGGCCCGGCTACGCGAAGCCAATGCCCCGGCCTTGGCCTCTCCGTATCACGTTACATGATGGAACGCAGCGGACGCTAAGGGCCATCCCAGCCAATCCGGAGCTGCGAAGGTATCACGTGATGGCGCGCCTCGCTCCGTCCCTCTCGAATGTCACGTGACACTCACGAGCCACTGGATTGGCTCCGACGACTCGTAGCGTCCTTCGCGGTCCATCATTATAAGGTGATACGGAATACGAGCGCCGTCCATGTTGGTGGCTTCGAGATTCAGAGCGAAGAATGCTTTCTTTCATGTCTCCCTCTCGATGAACATCATGTCTCCAACCATGTCTTCCTTTTTTGCGTGTGTGAGACCCTCGCTTTGAGGGCAATATAGCTCTATAAAGTGAGGGGACGTGGACGGGTATTTTTATGTCTCTTCGGCTTTCTAGTTCAGTGTGAAAGTATTTCTCATCGTGGGAGGTCCTATGCCTGTGAGGCGTTCGATACACGTACGCCTGCCAATTAAGGCGTTGCCAACATACTAAGGTATCTGCAATGCCAACACTGACTAGGGTGAGACCTGATGGTACGTGTGACAGACAGAGGTGGGCAGCCGCGCTCGACTTAACTAGATAACCAAAATAAGGTGTTGACAAACGCGAGCCATGCATGCAGCGTGGCTTGCGTAGGACACGCACGTGGCCTCTCGCCCATGCGCGCGAAATAATTGCCGCGCGTGCATGGCCGAGAGGGAAACGGCTATCCCCCTACTTCTAGAAAATTCTTGATGACAATCTTCTAGGCAATCGCGAACCTTCTAGGCCGATCCAAATTTTCGACGCTCGAACGTTCTAGGCCGATTGTTCGAGATACCGAGTGTAATAGATAAGTCCAACATGGTCTTGCCGAGTAACTCGGCTTAGTTCGACGCTCGAAGATTCTTGGCCGAATGTTTAAGATACCGAGTGTAGAGATAGGAGTCCAGTATGGCCTCGCAGACGGACTCTCGCGTTAGCTAGCTGTCACGCTGACACCTCGACGCTTGCTGCTGCTTTCTCAACGGTAGTTATTTTTCTTTTGTTTCTGGCATAAGCTATAGCCGATTAAATCTTTATTTTAGTTTTACGTTTGTCTATCCTTTTTCATTCACGGAAATTTTCCGGGATAAAAAGGATAGACGATCGCAAAACTACAAATAAAGGTTTAATCGGCGAAAACCCGCTAGCGCGAGAGTCCGTCGGGGAGACCATGATGGCCTCCTTATCATTACCCTAGGTATCTCGAACATTCGGCCCGAATGTTCGAGCGTCGAGCTAGTGTGAGACTGACTCGGCAAGGCCATGCTGGCCTCCTTGTCTATTACCTTCGGTATCTCGAACATTCCGCCCAGAGTGCTCGAGAGTCGAACTAGGCCGAGACGAACTCGGCAAGGCCATGTTGGCCTCCTTATTTATTGCACTGGGTACCTCGAACATTCGGCTTGAAATGTTCGAACATTGAACATTTTGGCTAAGAGTAAACTCGAATCTTCTAGAAGTATGGAGGCGTTCCCTCTCGGCCCTGCACGCCGCAAAATTTGATATTTTAGGTTAGTAAGAGTTATAGGGCGATAGGAATTAACGTTGCGTGGTTTCACGGGATCGTCACACTTTGCAATCGGTACTGCACGTGCGCGCCAAGAAGAAGGTGGTACAATTTTCCGTTTGCATGCCAAAGTAAAAACATCAAGTAACATAGGTGACATTTCATGTTTAAACGTCTTGGAAAAAAGTTAGTTTGTCCGTCTGTGCCGCGCAAGTTTCTGAGTTTGCAGTCATCTACTGCCATTTCTATCTCTGTCGAGCTGGTTGGTTCTTCAAGAAATATTTATATCTATCTTCATTCTTCGGCAATAAGTGTAGAAACCAAGTTTCCACTTCTGACAATCCAAGTGTATTACAACCAAACAACTTTTGATAGTTCTCGACGAACGCCCTTTCAATAACAATTCTATCGCTGGACACAACGCCTAGGTTTTCTAGTTCAACTATCTCATTAGTGCGCGTGTATCTTTTTTCTGCGACGACTTTTCTTTTAGTTGGCGCCTCTCCAACCAGAAATGCCTCTGAACGCGATCGAATAGCAACCCAATTATATCGCTCACGATCTATGCTTTCCAGTTGGGCTTTCAAATAGGTAATATCGTCAATGAAGACGCCTGGCGCTCGACACTCTTCCTGCTACGGCTTCAAGTTTTTCCGTAACTTCGCGCTGCTTCTTTTGGATCTTCAGGTGATACCCTTTTAAGCGCAGTCATTTTGACCTCCTGTTTTAAAATCTACCACCGCTCGCTTGAGCTGCTTCCTTTCATTTGCACGTCCTGCCAGATTGCCTGAACAGCAACATAAAATAACTTATCCTGCAGTAGTTTCGCGTTGAGCTTGCATGGTTCCAGTGAAAATTGACCCCTCTTTGTTTTTTTCTCATTAAAATGTAACCAGGCAGTGGTCACTAAAGGAAAGTTATGTACAGAAGAATCATTATATGAGGGTACCAGTTTCCGACTAGATCTACGCACAGTCTAGTCGAGCGTGACTAGCACCTTGAAAGTCTGTAAAAGGCATTCAGTTTGACCTGGGCATCCTCCAGTTCAAAATCTTCAATAATATGAAGTAATCCTAGTGTACTAGCATCTCTATAGAGCGTTCGGTTGGACCTGTCCTCTGCTCGACACACACAGTTAAAGTCCCCCAAAAGGATAAGACATCGATCGGATCGATTGCCAACTATGTTGGTAATCGTTTAAAAAAAAAAAACGGCGTTCTTCGGCCTTATTTGGTGCATAAACACAAATAATGAGCCGCTCAATATCCCAAACAGATGGATCGCCCATCACAAACTGCCCAGACGGGAATGTCGTGATGGCTTGTACGACAGCGCCTATAGACTTCTTCAGAAACAAGACAGTAGCCCGGTAAGAGACCTACCGCGTGACTCATGCAGACATCGTACAACGCCAAGAATTGCCGCACCCTACAGTCGGTGTGACCCTTTCTCTCAACTTTGGTCTCTTGGATGGCGATAATATGTAGTTCATGCTCATTGGACAAGCGGTAGAGCTGAAGTTGCCGACGTCCTGCAGCGAGTCCCCGAACGTTCAGTGTAGCGACACACAGGGTAACTTTCAAGGAAAACCATCAGGAGAGCAAGTCACTGCCCTAATGCACATCGCTCACTCCGTATTCTACGTCAGAAAACGATCTGCCGCCGTGCAGGGCGGTCACTGAGTCGGTGGGCCACTCCGGAGAAGAGAAGACGAGCGACCGCGCCCACCGCGACATCCTCTCTTGCTCGTCGCGTCTAGCCACCCCTGCTTCAGTCGCCGAAACTTCCCTTTGGGCGACTCTGCGGAATCGCTCAGTTGCCGCTTGATCGTCGCGCCCTCGAAGTTCATTATGGTAGGGTTGGTGTCGTGCACTCCCTCGGTTGTGTTCCCCGCGACTTGCGGCTCCTGTGCGGCTATCTGCTCGTCGGGGTCAGTTTCGACGACGAGTAGCTTGCCTGGCGTCAAGGTTGTGCCACAAACCTGGTATACTAGCATCCTTGAAGTGCTGAGCTGAGCAACGGATGCCCGAGAATCTTGTGTCTTAGGCGTCGTCGCCGCCTCAGCTTCGGCCTCGTCGATAACAAGATTCGTGTCCAATGTTCTGCGGCAATGCTCTGGCTGGCAGCTGCTCTGGGTTACGAACCCAAACAGTCTTGCGAAGATTGTCGAGACTTCGGGCTCGACAATCCTCGCACTTGGGCACATTACAGTCTTGACGTATGTGTTCAGTGTGTCGACAGCAGAGGCGCACCGGCGCGAGCTCGGGGACGACCGTTAGCACCGTGCCCCCGAAAAGGCGGAGTTGATAGGGCAGCGACTCCGGGGTCAGGTCCTCGCGAAGAACCATTGGTACGATGACCGTCGTTGAGTCCAAGTCCATAATTAGCCCTACTTACCACTTTTTTCGGACGACTCCCTCGACCTCACCACACGTTTCGAAAGCACGCCCAATGACGTCGAGGGATACGTCAAATGTCCCTCAGTGGATTTTCACCTTGAGTTCTCGTTTGATGGGGTCGATTACTAGGCATGGTCGTGTCTTTACCAGCAGTGTACACCCATTGAGCAGCTTATCCTTGGAGGCGGCGTTGTGCAGCTTCAGGAGCCAGACATCGCCCATTTGAAAGGTCTTGAGACCTGCCAGGTCATCCTGGACTCCTGCCTGATTGAGAGGGCCAACAAAGTCTTCTACCCGGTAATGGTATGAACGTCCCTGGATGCCGGCGTGCAGCACAATGCTACACTTCACTGCTTCGCTAGTCGGACGGAAGTGTGGGCAGTATCGATTCGTAATCGCTTGGCACACCACCACGAACGGCATCATCGCGGTTACGCACCCGCCTTTATCACGATCGCTCCAGAGCGATCCAACGCACATCTACTCGCTATCGCATCCGTAAGTGGAATCCAACTGAGCTATTCAGGGTCAAGGGTCGGAGCATGCAAAAGTTAAGTCATTCGCGACCTTTCCTGTCATGCTTTGCCATCTCACGGCGTGTGTCGGAAATGAGAGCGAATATTCGTTAGGCGCTGCCGAGCAGATGCCCTTCTCTTCTTCCGTGGAAGGCCTATCACAGATTCGATGCTGACCAGTCTTTGTCAGCATAATCAAACCTTTATAAAAGAAATTGTTTTTTTTTTGCTTTAGGAACTTTTTTGTTGCAGACGCAAGCACGCGGAGCGCGTGTAAGTAGACTCGCAGCATGCTCCTTGGTGCTCGAGTAATTTAGCGAAATGTCTATTTCTAATTACCTTAATGGACTCTTCCTTCATTCCAGTGCAACTTATCACATCAAACAATTGACCGTCATGTATGTCGCGTACTCCGCCTTTCTTTTTTCGGCGCAGACCGGATGGTGTTTCTTGAGGATGCCCTAAATTTCCATTTCCAAAAGCTAATTCCAGACTCGAAAAAAAAATACAACTGGACCAACAAAAAAAGCGGTTTCGAAATGCTTGTGCCGTTTCTTTCTTTACTGTTTTGCCTTTAAGGTCATTCACTCACTTGCGACTTCTTAGGTCCGTGTGCCTTGAAACCTCTTAAAGTATCTTACAACGAAAGTGCACACTTGCGCCACTACCGGATACCGTGAAACACTTGGTGGTCCCGTATATTTCCTTTTTTTCGCACATCATTCTTCTTTTGTTTATATAAGGGTGGAAAGTTGGGCTAGTTGTTGATTCATAATATGTCAAAAGGCGCAACGAGACACGGACAATGAAGGTAGACCGAGAAACAACGCTTTTTTGGCTTGAAAAGTCTCGTCAATGTTATGAACGACTATTGCTCATAGGCAGCACGTACATTTGACCCCACAAGTACCTCAAAACCTTCGGTCTAGTGAAATGCAGTTCCAGGGTCACCGCATAGATGGCGCCAGCGTGGCAGTGTGTTCTCTCGTCATAAGAGATTCTAGGGGGTTTCAAGTCAATCAGTCCCTAAGAGGTCGCAAGTGTGTGAACGGGTCTTTAGTTTTGTTCCATTTTGTTTGAAGTCGTCGAATCCTTACTCACCAACAGTGGCCAACGAGAGCGCACACGAGAGAAGAACCAACGACCAGCAGTGGTGCCATACATACATCAGATTACACACAACTTAAAAAGATCGCTTCTAAATATCAAGTCCATGTGGCACTCTCTGCACCAGATAAACTTAGGCGGTTGTGTCCGAGAATTAACCATCTCCAACCACAGCAAGCTGAGTGCAAGTGAAACATCAACAACAATACGTCGACATGCCAACGAGGAGTGGTGTACGAAATACCTTTCACCTGCGGCAAAACATATGTGGGACAAACAGGCCGATGCATCAATGATCGCTTACGAGAGCATGCCTTAGCCTTGAAATCGTCACCAGCCGGCCATCTTGCGATACATGCAAGGGACTGTACGTGCTCAGCAGTGTTTAGCCGAACCAAAATCCTAAGACGTTTTCGATCCAAAAGAACACGCGAATTGTATGAAGCCCATGCAATTGTGTCTCGTGGGGCGGTGTGCATCAGCGCCCCTTCGATCGCCTTATCTCAGAAGGAACTTCACTACCTCAATCTTATGACTTGACGACACGTACTTAGCCTGCAATCTCATGTTTCTTAGTGGTCTAAAACTTCACCCCCTTTTTTTCATCATCTACGATTTCAGTGCGTGTACTTCAACAATTTTTTAATTTTGTTTCAAAATTATTGCTTCCTTCTTTCTCTTTTATTTCTTACGTGTTTTCTTTTTTTCACTCACATATATCATCAGAAACTCACCCCTTTTTCATATATTTTATTTTATAATTTTTACGTATAACAACTTCGAGGGTGTACATTTTTTCTTTTATGGTATAACATCGGTAACTTCTTTCTTCTCCTCCTTTATAGACTATTAAATGTCAGTTGTCAGTTAGCGCCCTTCCTGTCTACTTCGTCCTTCCTTCCTTGCTGTTTTGCGCTATTTTACTAATGATGGACAACCAACTAGCCCGCCAGCTCATCTTGTTGCGGGTCTTTAGTTTTAGTTACGTTACTCGTACAGAATCATGCCCATGTCCCCCCCCCCCCCTTGCCGTGTGAAACATTCATGTTTTGTTCGCGAGATAATTTGCAGAGTTGCGGGGGAAACCAGCGAATTCTTTTGTGACTTGAAACTCCTTGAGCTATTCCTTCTTCGTTCTCTCGTTCTACAAATATTGATTTAAAAACAAAGGTCGGTAGAGAAATATTCCTCACAAAAAGAATGTAAAACATGGCAAGCGCAGGTGCATTACTTGATGAATAATTGCTTTCATATTTGTAGATTATATAATCGTACTTTATTTGGCCGAAAGTTGCCTGCTACACGGCTGAGGTGTTCCGCGAGAGATTCGCGTAAAGTGTCCATACTGACACATCGTGTGTAACTAATCTGTTCTTTAGTTATTTAATAATGTATTCATTCATTCATTCATTTCTTCATTTGTGTGTTTTTTTATTTATTCACTTACAGATTATCAAAAGCGCACAGAGAAAATTAACCGTGTGGGACAAACTAATATAGCGATGACCACGTATCTTCACGCACAGTTTCACAGACGACGAAACAAAATACATCGTTTTCCGAGAGGCTGATCGGTTCTCTGGGAGCACCAGTCTATGGAAATTTCGACTAAAACGAAATGGTCAAATATGTTTGAATACAAGAATACTCATTATTCTTTCTAGAATGACCACACCGTGCTAAAACACAAGCGCCATTTGACTTATAGACCTCTGCAGTTTTTCAATGAGACAACCTCGTAAGCCTCGCGTATCGCACGCGCTTACTCAAGCATCCACTTAACATGCAGACAGTGAAGTGTTTTTCTTTGCGTCCTTTGATTTATCATTAGACTTTCTACAAATCAGTATAACGTTTTGCCAGCTTTCCTCATTATGTACTCAATATGCTTATTCCATGTAAGTGACTAGGTAAAATAACCTCCGAGGTATTTACACTGAGATACTGCTAACTATTGCGTTTTAATAGCATATATTACCGGAAGGATAAATACGTCGATTAAAAATGTGTCAATTCGGCAAGTATCTTCGAAGGAACTTGAATTACGTTTCTAAGTATTTGCACTCTCGCTCAATATACATTTCAGGGAAAGTAACTTGAGTAGTACTCTAAAGATTTTATGGAGCGGGTATTTATTAACTTATCTATAAATACTTTGGTCGAGCATCTTGTCCAACGCCGCTAAGATGTAACTATTTATTGCGCACTATTTGCTGTGAATTTTATGCGAGTTACTTCGTATTTGCAGACTTTGCCAGTTTTACTGCTGCTTTCTCTTTGATTACGTGCTGTAGGTAGTTTCATGACGCGCATAGACCATCGTATAACGATATCACTGAGCGGGCGTGAACATCTTGAAATGTCTTTCTAGCGCATTATAATCGAGGCATTTTATCGGTTCATGAGCCCCTGTCGAGACCGGTTATAACGAAGTCGGTTCTAACGAAATAGCGGCTACAGCGAACTGATCACGATTCCCCATTCTCTTGTACTTCGTTATAACCGAAGTCGGTTATAACGAAATAGCGGATATAGCGAAGTGATTTCCGATTCCCGTTGACTTCGTTATAACCGGTCTCGACAGTAAACAAATGATAATGATGATGATGAGAAACGCGGTTCGGCCTCATCTACACGGCGGGACCAAGCGGGCCCAAGAGGACCGGGACATCGCCGCCTGCAGCGATTGGCCAGCTCCGCACAGCTGACCAATCGCAGCGGGCGGCCAAGTCCCGCTCCCTCGGTCCGAGCTTGGTCCCGCCGTGCAGATTGGGGCCCCTGCAGTCCACTCACCGGGCAAGCAGCGGTAGCGCACCACGAGAGAGCCGTCCCTCGACAGCGCCTGTCGGCGTGGTCCCTGCTCAGCACGAACAGGCAGTGCACTGCGCCGGAACACCTGGGCACACGGACAAACACACATTGTCAGGCGGCTAACGCTTTGTGGCTGCCAGCCCCGCGATTGTTCTCCTAAATGGGCAGGACGACCTAGACCTTTTGCTGAAATCCCGAAAGGCCGAAAGGCGATAGGAAACATGGGAACCTCCTGTACGCTGCTCCTTGGTTCCGCAACATCTACCACGTGACAGTCAAGAGGGCGAGAGAAAGAGACGATAGCGTTGTTGCTCGCCTGTCACCCTCGCTTGCTTGTGTGTCCTTCCTCGCTTCCACTGTCGTCTTCGTCGTTTGCTAAACGCGGTTCTACGTTCCCGGAATCGGTTTGGGCGCCACGGACGGCACTGCTCAATTTGAAACAGGACTATTTGAATATGTTTCTGGAAAATAATGTATTTTAAGATTGTGAACAGACTTCAGAAGCTATAAAATATTGTTCAAAACTTTCTAGACAACCGTTTTTGGTAGAAAAAAAAAAAGAGAGGGGGGGGGGCGGGTTTAGAGACCACAATATCGGGAGCAACATACCGTTCGCATTGTTCTCGTTATCAGTTCGCCGACTAACTGTTGCAGAACGACTTTTTTCAACATATAGCGCGAGATAGCACCTGGTTATACGCGCTACCAAAGATCGGGTAATATATCCATAAACTTGTTCCTGGCTGTGCATTGGACCACCGCTGGACTTGATTCTCGCCCTCTTTAATCGGAGAGGAAACCGGACAACCGTCCGCCATCTCTCCTCCCTCCATTCGCCCTCGCCCCTCCCGCTATTTATATTTCATTCTCACGTACGGCCAGTGTCGTCGGCGGGGAAAGCACGCGCGCCGTTTTCTGTGGGCGTGCTCGAGCCTACTTTCGTCCCAGTTTAATTACGCGGAGTCAGTGTGTTACTTTGATTCACGTGGCTCGATTATCTACTGTTTAGCATAAAATTGCACGGGACAAGCTGCTGCCCGCGTAACAAAGTCAGACCCCGTCATGCTGTGCAGCTTTTTTTCTGGGAGGCTCTCCTTAATTTATCTAGGACAGACTGAAAAAAAAAAAAAAATTAGATACGAACTCGACTTTGAAATTTTAATGATTAAGACTGCGGTCCCACGGGCGCCATCTTGAACAAGGCAGCAGTTCATCCGCCAGGGCACTTCTCGGCGGCTGCGTGACGCGGCTAACCTCCTCCGAGTTTCGCAGTGCCATTCTCCTCAAGGTCACCGCGGCCGTGTTTTCGCGCCATGTTAGACAAACAGCCTTTGTTATGAATGAAGGACTCCATTTTTCTTTCTTGTTTGAGCTCTTACTGGGAACAGAACCGTCCGTTTTCTTGTTTGCCAGATCGAATGTTGTCGTCGTTCTTTTTCTCTATACACAAATATAAAAGCCGAGAGGCGCGCAGAAATGCTACCAAAACAAGTGCTAGCAAGTGTGTTTATAATTATGTAAAACCTTTATTAGCATTGCGGTGCGAACATGTAACACGAAAATGTATAGAGAATGTAAATCTGTAATATGCTCCAAGACAGTTAACACATGTCAATCTGCACCTCTTTTTTTAACTATTGATTTCATTCGTTTTCCTTTTCCCCGAGTTCCATTGTAGCCATAGCACTTTTTAGACATTTTATTAAACCACATTTTTTAATGTTGTTAATTTTATTGAGTCTTGTGTTGCGCGTAAGAACTAACGTCAGGAAGGAGTCTTCTAAGCAACATGATCGTGCTTGTGCCTCGCACATTGCTATACAGAACTCTGGAGTTCCTGATATTTCTATCTATATTCTAATCATAGCGATGTCAGGAACTCCAGTGTTTCTAGAATATAGTAGAGGCTGGAATCCTCTGTTTTGCTGCCTCTGCCTTCAGAATGAAGGAACACCACTGGACGTGTGTTCCTATAGCAATCTACAGTTGCTTAAAAATTATTATTTTAAAACATATAAATCGTTCCATCAAGGGTGTTTAGCAACTGCTACTTTGCTGCAGTTTACCTAAAGGAGCCACAGGCATAAAAGACTTCTTCTGTGTGGGCGCATGACCGAATCGTATTGATCAAATGAAAATAAAGATGACAAGGTAATCGAAAAGCAATATTGTGGTAGCCAGGATTCAAGCTCCGAGTTTTCTCATAACCGGGGAGGTGTGCTAGCCACTGCAACACTCCAATATTTTTTCCACAATGCACCACACCATCTGGTCATTCGGCCTTTTTTATATGTTCTACAAATGCTCCAAAAAGTATGCTTTTCAATCAGAGGAGTCTTAGAGCAGCTGTTCCCAATCTTTTGGCCGTCGCAGACCCACTAACCGACTCAGAGGCCACGCAGGGACATCCACTGAGCACAATATTCATAATGAGAATGCACACATAAAAATGCACGCTAAGCAAGGTCCAGAAAAGGGGACTATATCTGCAGCTGCCCGGACTACCTTATAGATTTATAGGTTCTTGATATGAATTGGCACTTTCGGTAAACGACCAGTGTGAAAATTAGTTTTGCATGCTGTAAAGAAGGCTGTTGACGCCAGCTCAGTGGAAGAAAATCGAAGTTAAAAGGCTGACTCAACATCATCCTGTTTTGTTACTTTGATTTGATGTGAACCAATGCAGAAAACGTGGCTTCACAGTGGAAGGTTATGGAAAATGGCAGCAAGAGTCTTAGTGCCTTTTCGCACATGCGTGGGTATTACGCAACCATTCTCCCTCACAAATTGGTAAGGGGGAGTTGCGAGAAAACTTGTTGCAAAGATGTGTTGCCGGAAAACTCAAGCAGCGCGTCGTCTTCCAACGGATATTTCCTTAAATTAATTATCCAGCCTGTGTCGTCAAGGAGGTGGCGAAAGTGTTCTCTCGTTCGTGTTCTCAGGGATTGCAATTGCTCTTGAATCGCGGTCCTCAACTTTCTTGGCAGCTTCACTTCGGAGGACTCGTCAAAACTACTCAGCTTGGGAAAGGAGTTTAAATCCTTGTTTTCCATCTGGCTGCTTCGCACATCGAGGTTGTTGATAATTGCATGGATCTTGTCATGCCCATTGTAGATTGTGACTGCTTATCTCATGAAAAGACAGGTTCAACGGGGCCATATTAAAATCCTCGCATATCCGTGGACCCCACTGAACACTCTCGAGGACCCTCTGGGGTCCGCGGACCACAGTTCGAGAACCGCTGTTCTAGAGGCGCACGAAGTCGCGTGAAACGCGGTAGGATGTTTTCTGGCACGTCGTGCTCCTTGTGTTCTAATGATCCTCTTACAGTTGGCCCCGCCAAGTGTACGTGCATTTTCTCTTGCTGATTTCCAACTTTCTCAGACATCAACTCCTCAGCGCATGCACTAAAATGGTAATTTCATCTGAATCGACTACAAGCATCGCAATGTTCCCCTGGAATATTTTAGACGGCAGTCATAAAATATCAGTGAGCAATAATGCAATTAAGCATTTAGATGCGTTTATTTGCTTATTTCACGGCGCTACATTGTTTTCATTTGCATTGAATCTTGAAGGTTACATTCACACGCAATGTTCCCCTGGAATATTTTAGACGGCAGCCTCATGAAATATCAGTGGGGCAATAATGCAATTAAGCATCTAGATGCGTATATTTCTTACTCCATGGCGCTACATTGTTTTTATTCGCATTGAATCTTAAAGGTTACATTCACACAATTCTCAATTTCTGCTGTTCTTGACAAAAGATTGTAACTTCCGATGACTAGTTGCCTGGGTGTCATAGAACGCGCATCAATTATAATTTGGATATTTCCTCGACAACTTTATTAAAGAGAAAAGAGGACAAACACACTGCTGGTGTTTTGTCCTCTCTCCCTCTCTCTCTCTCTCTTCGTATACCTTCCCACGTTCAGCTGGCATCTTCAGAAGCATGAATCACCAACCACCTCAGCGCATAAGCAGTCACAACGTTTCAAGTGACGTTCTACTAATGAACTGAACTCTGTTGTTGTCGATGTACTATAGCAGGGGTGGCCAAGATGCGGCTCTTTGCGTGCTAAAGTGCTGTTTACTGTGCTCCCTCCTCCTCCCCGGAACGCGTTTTAAATCGAAAGATCGACAGACAGTGGTTTGGTAGTCTTGAGCTACTGCTACCTTACGTACAGTTGGACTGCTTTTGACTCGGATATATTGAAAGTAGTCTGCAAGTTTCTGCTTATTGGCTCTTGGACAAGTTTGTCCCCCCCCTCGCGGCTCTTAGGCCGAGCTAGCCTGGCCACCCTCTCTACTATAGTATCTACAAGAGAATATATGGTCTTAATGATTTGACCATATGCAGGTGTTGACAATATTAATTCTTCATTTCTAAAAATGAAAACGCCGAAAGGTAGCAGTCGTCTTGGATTGGGCCATGATGCTTCTCACTAGACTTTATTTTTCCTCATCTTTTAGTACGTTACAAATGTCTCTCCCCAACTTTCCTAAATTTCCTTTCCATTCCCTGAACAACACCGAAGCATCCTATTCTTCTATCATTATTTCTCGGTTATTGTTCGGTAACTAGAATCCGGGCACTGTGTTCAATGACTGGAAGACCGCTTAGGTGGTTCCGTTGCAGATAAATCAGGAGGCAATCATGATGCATTCACTTACGTCTCACTTTACTAACACGCATTCAATGTAAAATTTCTTCAACGTATCATCTGAATTTGCTTAGCGAAGCTCCTTAGGATCCAGTAAATGTTTACGTCGGCTCAAACCTGGTTTCAGAAAGGCTGAGACTCAACTCAACTTGTGAAGCTCAACTTGTGTTCTTCGGTCGTAATCGTCATCGTGTGTGGCTCTCAGACTAACGATGATTTCTTCAGATATTCTCAAAGGCATTTCATAAAGTATAATAAACTCTATTCCTTCATGAGCTTCGCATCCTAAGCAATGTCCCTCGTGTACTCAATTGCATTGTTGCCTTTTTAACTAATTGTTTACAGTTTGCAAATGCTAGTACCTACAGCAATTCCCTGTTAGCCTCTGTGGATTCGATGAATACCAGGGCTCAGTGATTGGTCTATCATTTTATGTTATTTCACAATACCACGTCCCGTTAAGGCCCAGGCAGGAGTGGGAAAAAGGAAAGAAAGGGATGGCAGAGACACAAACACACACGTTCTTCAACACAACACTAATACTAAATAGCATATATCATCGCAACCTCGAGAAAATACATCAGGGGTAGGGCTATCAACAGTGTCTTTTTCTAAACAATTCCATTTTATTATGGTCCTAGGAAAAAAACGAATTTTTAAAAATATTGTTTGCGCTTTGGTATGGCTCTAAAAGACTTCCATGATTAAAGCGTGTATTTCGGCGTGTGACGCGCTTTATGTAAGGTGATGAATCTAAATTAATGTAATTATTCTTGATTAGGTACAAAAACTTCAATCTGAAATTTTTCCGGCGCGATCTCAAAGACTCCAATCCAAGTGATTTCAACATTTCTGATGGGCCGTCTAAGCCATAGAGTTATTATAATGTACGCTAGAGGTTCAACTGGCGCTAGTGTGCTGCTGCAAATTGAAGCAGACAGCAACCAGTCCGAAATTGACTTCCGGTGATGCATTTCTATGGGGAAAAGCGAGTGCATTTTCTCTCTGCGCTCGATTATAAGAGCAAATATCACGAATAATTCGTACGTACTAGGTAGCTTGAAACATTTCTCAGTCACGCAGACGAAATAATTGGTCAGTTACAGCGTTTTTATTTGAAATTCGTGGCATGAAAAACGGTGCTAAAACCGCTTCGTACGTGTATTTATGTGCACTGTCGGACACTGTTAGCGCGAACACGGCGTCGGCGCTTTCCAGCAGGGGGGATATACGTGCCAGACGAACGAAAAACATGTGGAAAACCAAGAGAGACGACAAGAACTGCGGAGCAACACTGGATAAGTAACTCCTTGGGCATGCAGACGATCAAAATAAATTGAAAGTACTGCTTTATTCTTTCTGCTCATGAATATGTGCGAAGATGCTTGTTCTGGGTTCAAATCATCACCCGCACGCTCCAAATCTTTGCAAATAGGGAGAGACCAGAGAACAGCTGCCCGATTAAAACTGCCCGACATAGAAAATAATTAAAAGACACACCTTTCGTAGCCCACATACTTTATTTTTTAACAGATCGTAAAAATGCACGACGGAGTCATTTTCATATAGTGACAGAACGGGCATATTAGCAATATATAAGCGCCACCGGAACGCTGGCGAACCTTGAACGCACTCTAGATTCCTTTCGATTGTTATTCCGCTTAGAATCGTCGCTCATTTTTACATACCTGCCATGGAACAGAGGTTTGGGCCTGAAATATAGCGAAGTTCAATATCGTTCAGTGGTAAAGGAAAATGCTGTAACTAAATCAATTACACTTTCACAATATCAATAAAGGTACATACTATCCGGTACAACCGAAATAACAAAAGTTATTCGTGTTATTTTCCGGCGAAGAGACAAATTTCACGCGCGTTTTCCCATAGGAATGCACAGGAGCACCCCAAAAGTAGACTGGTTGCTGTCTGCTTCAATTTGCCTCCCGGAAGTCGCATAGACACTAGCGCCAGTTGAACCTCTATGGGCGACGGTACCTATTGCATATGAATCGCGCAGCTAGCCTTTGAATTTTCTCTAATTTGTCTATGGCTTTTTGTGTACATGGATCCCAGACTACAGCGTATCGTGTATTCTAAAACTGGCACAGAGCTTGCACTGGAGGGTACCAGTGGAAGTTTGCGCCTTGGGGACCACAACGCTCGTCTCGCAGAAGCACAGACATAGGCAACATGCGTATTTCAGTTTAAACAGCTCGTAATTGTTACTCCAAGGTATTTAACTTCAGAGGATTCTTTGAGTGCCATTAATTGTATACGGAAAGTTCAGTAGTGCTTTTATTCGTAACCCTAAGTAAGCACATACATTTCTTGAAGTTTAATGGCATTTGCCAATGTTCGCACCATGTATAGACATTCTGAAGATTATTTTCGATGAGCCAGATGATCCTTACGGGTTTCTACTTGCTTGTACAATATGCAGTCGTCTGCAAACAACCAAACCTGAACACTGTCATCTACGCTATCAGCTATGTCGTTTATGTAGATAAGAAACAAGATGGGTCCCAGAACCGAACCTTGTGGAACACCCGATGAAACAGGATAACAGACTTGAAAATTACTTATTCATTTCGATAAACTGGGAGCTGTTTCAAATGGTATGACTGAAAGAATTGGACTAGGTCGTTTTTTACTCAGATTGCGTATAGCTTTTCGCACTAGTTTGTGATGTTGCTACTTTATCGAAAGCCTTCGCGAAGTCTAGAAAGATGGCATCGACTTGCTTCCTTTTATTTAGGGCGAGGGCAATACCATGCAAAGTTGTTACTAACTGTGTCACTGTTGATAGCCCTCGACGAAAGCCGTGCTGAGCGCTGGTAAGGAGAATATTTTCTTCCAGATAATCAGTAATGTGCCTGCGCACTATGTGCTCCAGTGTTTTACAACAAACAGAAGTAAGGGATATAGGGCGATAATTAAAAACGCAAGGATCACCATTAGTTCAAATCGGCACAACACGAGCGCGACGCCAGTCAAAAGAAATCTCTTTTTGTTTTAGTGAGTTATTAAGGATGGTGTACAGATAATGCGAAGTTGTTTGACGTACAGATGACGTATACAGATAAGGACGTACAGATAATGCGAACTATATTCTAAGTTGTATTAGTAGCCTGGTAGCTAAAATGTCATCGCCAATCTGTTTGCGGATGACTGCTTTCTGCATCGCATTACTGACAAATCTGATATTTGGCAACGTTAAAAGGAACTTAATTATCCCGGCCGATGTACCCGCAATCTAGCGGAGAAGCGGAGAAGGCACCGTGTAACCGACATTTCGGTAGCACGTCCAAAGATCCCCAGGTGGTCGAAAACAATCCTTAGTCCTCCGCTGGGGCGCGCCAGATGCCCGTCGTTGGTTGGGCACGTAAACTCCCCGAATTTGACTTTTGAAACTTAATTTCATAGCCCACTGACGTCCTTCTTGACTGATGGAAAAAAATACTAATAAAAGTACACTGGAGTGTTCCACTCTCATGCTGCAGTCTTACGTACAGCAATAACAATAGAATCCCGGAGTCTGTTTCAACTTAAAAATACCTCGGTAGTATATAGCCTTTAATCTCTAATCTCTCCAACAACAACATTCCGTGTATAGTATGTTACAGTCAATGAAAATTACATGCTAGGTTAGCCAAAACGTAATTCTTTCAATAGACCTTCTATAATTCTTTAATAAATTTAACCATGTATACCTGCCTATAGTTTATTTAAAAAAAATTAGAGTACGCGTCATCAGTATAAAATTCCGGCCATCGAAGTTTTATCACAAAACTGTAAGCCATCCAAAACCAAGCGTCTCATTTCATCCTGACAAGTTTTCATTGTACAGCCAGTGCTAACATGAAAGCAACCTGATTTGCCTTCCGCCGTTAAAATGCTCGTCTATATTTATTTCACAAGCTTTCCCATTTAATAGTGTTCCACCAGAAAGTAATGCTTGAACCACGTTATCACTCAGCTCGTCTCGATCATATTTATCGGGTTGGCATACCAAGCGTTAAGATTCATATATTCCACATCTGATTTATATTACGAACATCAGGTGACTGAAACCACCTTCCCGAATCAATTTTTGCAATTACTTGTGCCGTTCTTTTTAAGCTAACTCTTACTAACATCACCTTTAGTTGATAGAACTGCCCACTTTTGTGTGTGCTCACTTCCTATGTAATATACTTTAAATAAATAAATAAATCTGTCCTCACTAGATTTCAGCTTCTGCTGTCAATTTGATGTTTCGACAAACTTGAAGCACTGTTTCCAGTACATAAGCCCATCTCTTATGTAGTGGTTGTGGCAGTGACGTACCATTTACAGTTACATCTTACACTGATCGTTGCGGTAGGGGGACGACTTGAACGAAACGTAGACACGAAAGAGAAAAATCATGCACGGTTTTTGTAAACGCGGGGCTTCACTTCAGAAATACCAGCGTATTTCACCCCAGCACCGTTTGCTCCCTAAGCTGACAGTGCGATGGGAACTATGCTCTCGCCGAACCCATGAAACGCCTCCCTTTCATCACCTGACCCCGCTCTCTGCGCGTGGGTATGGGTGGGAGCATGATCAACCGGCGAAAGGGAGTCAATGAGCACGTAGCGACCACCGCACTGTCAGCTCAGGGGGCCGACGGATTCTATGCCTCGCATTCCTGAGCTTCCTTCCGACGGCGTGCGCGCGAACAAAGACTGGCGGGGGTGGTCCCAGGGAAGGCTTTAAAGCCGCGAGCCCGACCCGCCAACGACGGCAGGTCGTTGGCGAACTCCCGGTAGAAAAGCCGGAGAAATCGTCCCGCACCCGGAAGAGCCTGTCATCAAAGATGGCGGCCGCTACTTTGGCGCGATCCCCTCCGCCCCCCCTCGTGTGCTAGGTGCATCTGGGGCCACGGCTCGTCGTCTCGTTCGACTTCGTAAAAAGCACCCGGTGGGCGGTGCACCGTTATGCGTCCGCACACTTTCGCACAGAGCGACGACGTACGTTGTGAGCTCGCGCCGGGGTTTTTTGGGAGTCCTCGGTATGGGGGAGGCAGTGCTGACACATTTCTGGCCGATCTGGAGAGATGATGTAGGAGGTGTGTCCTTGTGCGGTAAGCTGCGATCGCCGCTATGGAGCCTAGGAACTTTGGAGACTTTTCGTAGATGCTGTTGACTGCGGGCCCCACGGGCGCTTGCGTCAATCTATGCACAAAGTGATGGCTCCAGTTTCCTTTGCAAAGCAGAGCACTCGCGCACAAACTACGAAAAGTCCCTATAATGCCACTGTCACGCTGGCCCTGGGGAGTAACTACGCGAAAGGCTCTGGATCCGCCTACGTTCCACTTAGTAGAGGCCGCAATTTGTAGGCACCCGGAAGTTTGAGAAAGAGGAGAACAAGGGTCCGCGAGAGACGCAAATATTTGACACATTCGTTTTGTTTTCGGGTCTTAAAGCAGCCTGCTTTTTGAAAAGATACGACCAGCAAAGAAACCGACGTCATAGTGGCCCGAAATATGGCGGTTTTGTATTTGAGTAAAAACGTTTAAATTGCCTTCATCTGGCCTCCAGGAATGATCGAGATTGTTTTTCAATTTGGTGCACGGAGGCTGAAGAAAATCATTTTCAATGTACTGCTGAAGCACCTCCTTCCGGAGAGTGACGTCATCAAAGGAGTTTTCGGAATCCCCGCTCTCGCGTATCTTCAGCGCCTATCAAAGCTATGCACGCGCGCTCTTCCTGTCTTCGAAAAGGTCAAGAAAAGACGTCAGGACTCGTGTCAGTGCGGCGGAATATACCTGGCAAGCTTGCAACTGCACGCGCTGCCCACACCAGCGACACGCGCTTGGCAGCTGAAAGATTTTTTTTATGAGGCAACGACTGGTCGTAGGTATTTCGTGTTTTTTTTAGAATACTCTAGAACTCACCTCTAACCCGTTTTTTTTTGTTTTTTTTTTCAAGAACATTTTCAGCTTTCTTGTAAGATTTTGTGTGCTTTTTTTTTAAGAACGATGGGAAAGTTTTATGATGTAAACTTCAAAACAGCTATAATGGTGTTTGGCAAGTGTTTCATTCCGAATACACTTCTTCAACACGGTGAACACGTCAGAGATATGTCTTACACCTTTAGGAGGCTTCAGATGGGTGTTCAGATAATAGGGAGTTTTAGAATAGCGCACGCTAAAGCTTTGCGTGCGCAAAGAATAGCGTCGTCGCCACTGCGCATGCTCCGAACGCAAACCAGGTTTTGCGCTTTGCGTGCGCAATTTTAGCGTGCGCTATTTCTCGGAAATAGCGTGCGTACGCAAAGAGTCTTTGCGCTTCTCCAAGGAGGATTCGTGATGAGAAGTTGGCTAAAGCCAAGACGAGCAGAGTTAAAAAAATGGCGGCTCCCAGGATTACGTCGGCGGCTGCTTCGGCGGCGTCGTGAGTGCGACGTCGGCGGCATCCTCGCGACTGCGATTTTCAATACGGAACGACATTGTACTCGGTTTGGCAACGATCACCGGCACCTTGATGCTTTCGACGCGCGAACATTTCTCGGCGAAGGTACGATGTGGGAAGGTCAGTACATGAGACCTCTCTTGCCGAGGCGACGCAAGCGGACACGACCGGTCAACCGCTCGCGTCGCATTCTCATGTTTAAACAAATCTAAAATGCTACTCTGGACCAAAAACTTTTTTTTTCCTAAAGTTACAGCATTTCGTGCGTGAAATAAAAATTGTGACTGTATCTTGGTGGCGTCGCAAGCGCGAGATGCTTGGGATTTTGCGTCGCGACGGAGAAACGCTATTCTAAAACTCTCTTGCGTCGCGTGCGCTAATACAAGCGCTAAATTTAGCGCTAGCGTGCGCTAAAATTGCGTACGTTATTCTCAAACTCCCTAGTATTGCACCTTTTGCATAGGAGAAGGTGGATCTGCCTGGAAACACTTTTATCCAAGTTTGCCGGGATAGATTCCAGAAAAAAAAAGAAATCAACCGGAGTCACACTGGGCTGTGCGCATATGACATGGTTTTGAGAACGTGAGAAAAGGGGGGGGGGGTCATATCCAACCAGAAAAAAAGGAGGATTATGAAAAAAATTAGAGATGGCTACAATGTCTCATGTCTCCGTTTTGTATTTCGTAAACTGCAAAGATACCCTATCGCTATCAACAAGAAGACATGACGGACGGACGGACGGACGGACGGACGGACGGATCTGCGTCGTTTGTCGGTGAAGGTGAAAGCTTGATTATCTTTTTAAAGATTTTTGAGCAAGTATACGACTTGAAAACGTTAATAGATGCAATATGAGAACTTCCGATTTATTTACGACAGTTGCGTAATTGTAGCCGTACTAGAATGTTGACCATAAACATATTTCTTTTCGAGGTAGGGGGCATTCACTGGACGCCATATTTGAGGGCGATGTTTAGGGCGCATGCTCAGAACGAGCTTACAGCCTGCTAAGACCGGCAACCTTGATGGTGTGGAATGCACGTTGCAAAAGAACTGTGGAAGCTAGCCGTCAGCACGCGCTCAGCAACCACGCACACAGATATGGCCGCCAGTGAATACTCCCTATAAGGAATTTAAAAATTGTGGACTTCGCATGGCAAATTGAGTGTCTTCATTCGGCATATTTCAGTCAGTGATGCCCCGTGACGTCAGCTAGAACTCGTTCACGTTTCAGCAACGAAGTTGTGCTGGTGTTTATGTTTACGGGTTCAAACCTAAAGTATTCGAATGAGGGGTCGACAGTGATGTATTAACTACGTTCCGTCGAGATACGACTGCGAGTTACTGGGGATTTGTCATCGTACGCCGCGTGCCGAGTCACTCGTTCAATTGGTTGCCACGCAAAATACGAAGCACGAGAGCATCGGTCTTGCGGCCCTATCTCGGCGTAGACCCCGCTACTACTTCTGGAGCAAGCCAAACCAGCGCCTCCTCAAACGCAAACGCATTTAAATGTAATGAAAATGTATATGCGTCTCCTCCTAGCAATAATGCCTTTCGGGCGCTGCGAGGAGCCCCGAATAAATAAATAAAGTGTGTGCGTCGCAGAGGAATACCAAAAGGGCGAAACTTTCCAATAAAGGCTGATTCAGTCTCGGCATACGAATGCATAGAGATTAATGGTGTTGACTGCAGGGAACGGGCCCCCATTTTCTCATTGTAAATTTAGAAAAATTGCTTACAACTTTTCAACTAGATAACGCATACTCTGAAACTTTGGCGTATGGTCCATACCGCTACCGTTAAATTTCGGTAGAAACAAAACGTTTAACGATGCAAGTTTTTTTTTTTTTCGGTGAAAAAAAATGTTTTTTTAGTTACCCGCTGTGTTGTTATTTGCAGTTTGTATAAATGGTGCCGAACACGCAAAAAGACAGGTCGCCGGACATATAAGTAAGAAACTTTTTTTTTTCACATGATTTAGTGAAGCGATTTTTCAGCGGCTGGTCAAACTGCGGCTTGCGAGCTAAATGCGACTTTTCCCGAGTTCAAGTGCGGCTCGCGGCTCCGTGGTAAGCGTGCCTCCCTCCCCCTCCTGTGTCCACAAGACGAAAGAGTTCTAGAATTTCAAACAAAAGTTCACACTCTTGGCAGCCTTGTACTACACTGCGTACATACAGCTGGACTGATTGTTGACACATAGATGTGTCCGGTGACACTGTTTTCTTTATAGTTCCAGAAAGAATTTCGAACTGTATACGCATAACGGGCGTCAGGGGCAGTGGCTTGCTAGCGAACCATGCATTCACTTTTGCTTAGCGGTTGAAGAAACGTGTCTGCCTGGTGTTTTTTGTTGTCCTCGACAATTATACTTGTCCTTTTTGAAAAGGACCGTTCCCTCCGTAACGTTTCCTGTCAAAACTAGCCCCCTCCCTTTTTTTCCCCCTGCGGCTCTCTGAGCCTTTGTAGTTTTGTCTGCGGCTCTATCCCCATGTCACTCTGGCCACCCCTGCAATATTCTATCTTAAAAGAGGCAAGTTGGTCGCTCGTAGTGCAATATTTTAAGGAAGTTGTAATTGTAGTTACTCAAATGTCAAAACTGCATTGCATTTTTGACTTTCCAGTACCCGTTCTTGTGATTTGTGACTGCTTCCTGATCGTACTACAGAGTGAAGGTGCACTCTCTCCATGCGGTTTGCTTGTATTGGGTTCCATGGAGGCGGCCATAGATCTTTCGAACGCCTGTTCTTCATGCAGAGTCAACGAAACTTTATAGAACGATGAACATCACCGAAGGTCTAGCAGTTCTTATGGCAGCGTTCTGGCGGTTCAATATCAAGTATGATAAAGGGTGCCTCAATACAACATCTCGTCATCAAAAGTTTTAGGGGCTAGGCTCCTTAGGGGCCAGCCATGTCCGTATGTCCGTCCGCCGCCCGGCCGTAGGCTGCGGCGTCGGGTGCTCGTGCTTCTGCTCGTAAGAGATCGCGCCCACGAGCACGTGAGCACATGTCTCACGTGCTCGTGCAGGGCAAAAAAAAAGAGAAAAAAGATAAAAAATTACGAGCTCGTGAGCTCACGTGCTCGTGTAGGGCAAAAAAAAAAAGATAAAAAAAAATGATGAAAAAAAATCTTGGAAATTTGTTTGGCGGCAGCGACAGGACGAGTAGGAAGCTCCGAGATGTGGTAGTAACTCAAGATCCTGGGGTTCCTGTCATGGATGAACGTGCATGTAGCTAGCTCGAACATCTATACAGGAGAGGCGCCGCGGTCAAATGCGTGCATATAATTGCGTTAAACTTTGCATGCATTGGCTCAACGTTTATAGACGAGAGGGCGCTGCGGTCAAATGCTCAAATGCGTATATAACCACGTGTTCCCACACCACACATTCTTCTGACATGGATGAAAACGAACGAAAGGCTCGGCATGCTGCGGCTCAGCGTCTACGCAGACAAGCACCACCAGAGCTTCGCCCCAACCAACATCATTCACCACGTGGAGATGCGGTCAATTTTTTTTTTCAAACTGGATGTAATAATGCTGAGGCCTCCAACCATCATGTTCATGAACAAGAACAGTGATTGTGTATCACGAAACGTTGTTGCCAGTTTAGAGGTTTTCTCTTTTACTTTAGCTGAGTTGAGAGTTGTCTGCTGGGTCATTGTTTTTTCTTGCCGGCAGCGGGTTTTCGGGGTTATTCTTTTGTCATTTCGCTTAGTTCCTGTGGTCTATAATGTTTTGTATCTTCTTATTTCTCCAGTCATAATTGCCTTAATTTTTGTGGGAACGTAGAGCTATCGGGTAAAAGTCATCTTTTTGAACACTCGTGCAACAAAATTAAAAAAGGACCCCTGTTACCACCGATTGCACGGGTGTTTCTATACGTGTCGCCGAATTCTATGTTTTTACAAGTCTTGTATTGGAATAGCAGCATGTCGTTGATGGTACTTGTGACATTCAGTAACCAAGTCACAGCGTTCTGGGTTCCAAGGCCCCTCTATTTCTCAAGTAGCTGTAGGACCAGAAATCTAACCATGACTACTGGAAGTTAGGAGGTGCTGTCAGACGATCCAGGTACCGCTACTGCAGGATAGAACCTAGTGTGCAAAACATACGAATAACGTCGGTATGGTATGCGAAGCACGCTACAGAATCAGCATGCAACAGTTCACTCGGATGTGTATTGCTCACATTTAATGGTGACGAAGCCGGGGACATCTTTTTTGAACAGATACAGTCTAACAAAAAGACAGCGAGTGTGAAGGCGAGCTGGTGGTATAGTTAATAATTTTGTGTAATAGCCGAGACTGGTGAGGAAAGAAGACGTTCAAGTACCTAGAACAAATTTACAAAGGGGAACGCCGCAGTCGAAGAAGGAAAAAAAGGGCTTTTTGGTGACATGGGCGGTCAAAAGCATCGTTGTGGTCGGCATTCGTGATTGGCCAAACGTTCACTATGGTGTCTTCATTTGGAATAATTTTGCATTCACCGACGGAAATAAGAACAATGTCAGATTGTAAAACTTTCCCGGTATTAATTTAAGAATGCTATAACACCAAGCTTCTATCGTGCTTAAAAAAAACAAGAAAAAGACACAAAAAAAAAACATCGAGTTTAGTTTACAACTGAAAGTAAGTAGCCAAGCTTACAACCACGAGACGTCCCGACGAGGCAAAACCTGGTCATGACGTCGTTGAACAGAAGCCGCAAGAGGACGCCTACCGAAACATTTCGGCACTAATAGTCTGTCGAAGAAAAAAGATCTTAATTTCTATCGTTCTCTTATTTATTTATATTGCACTATTATAAAAAGTAGTAAAATCTAATAACTGCAGTAGTTACTACCTTTTTCTCGTCGTTACTACCTCTTTACCAGCTATTTACTGTCTCAAACGCGCGACAGACAGTAACTGCAGCTGCTATGCGGAAAGCGAAACCATGGCTGCTGGGAACCTGTAGGAACGCTTTTTTATAGACTGTCGCAAATAATTACTCTGTGTACCGTTACTTCTTAATAAGAGGCACATTCCTTGGAATGTTTAGCAACAATATTGGAGAACAATATCGGTGCGAAAGCAGCACCATAATTGTAACGTCGTTTACGGACGAGGTGGTCACTGACCAATCGACTTGGTTCAAATGATCAGTATAAAAGACGCATGGGTAGCCATTGTGGGCAGCGATTGGCTCAGTGTAGCGTGTATGTTGTGTCTGTGTGTCATCTGGGTTCTAATGCGGAGGGCACGTTCGTCTGCTTCTTGCGCAGGGGTTGCGGTGACGTCAGAACGCCGAGCTCTGATTGGCTCGAGCGGAAAGATAGGGGTCGCCGAGACCCTCTATCTGAGCGTCGTCTGCTCCTTTGCAACGTCGTCTGCTATTCAACAGCTGTCTTACCTTTACGAGCGAGCTCGACTTCGCCTTTCAGAGAGGACAGACGAAATAACTCGAGCGGTACGATGTGTTTTTGTCTAACAATTCTAGCAGACACGTATCAAGGAGCGAAGCCAAAGGACTCACGGGCGAGGTGGCCGACGCGCCGAGGTTTCTTTGCTAACAGCCGAGAACGAGGGTGGTTAGCGTCCGCAAGTTCCCTCCTTTCGTGTGCGGCGTCGAGCGTATCGCGGAAGTTATGTCGTAGACTCGTTGACACCAAGAAGTAATTATTGCTTTTATTTTTGGCGAAATTTTATGGAAACTTATTTTTCTATGCCCTGTTATTTAAACAGACGAACACTTGCTCGGGGGTAATCCGATGGACTTCGATTAGCCCTCTGTATTTTCTCAAGCCACTTTTTTCTAAGCTTACTGTCTTAACAGACAGGGATAAAAACACGCTGCTTCCTTCAGTGTAGCGCGCGTGCGGCCCCGGACATCTAAGGGCATCACTAGACCTGTTATTGCTCTGTTTCGTGCGGCTAGGAGCCGCTTGTCCCTCTGAGAAGGGTGCAAGGTGCAGAGAACCACGCACCTATTTAATAGACTAGAGTCTCGTTCGTTATCGGAATTAACCAGACAAATCGCTCCACCAACTAAGAACGGACATGCACCACCATCCACCGAATCAAGAAAGAGCTCTCAATCTGTCAATCCTCCCAGAAATTTAAAATGCGACACACCGTCGTGAATGCGCCCACCACATGCGAAGACGCAGCACGTTTTCATTTCCCCTGGTAACACTGCCCCTTGGACAGCGCCTGATCGGAGCCGACCTCTAAATCACACAGGACAGAAGCGGAACGTTCTTTTCTCTTTTTTTTTTTAACCAGCAACCACGCGAAGGACTCACGGCTACAGTCACAGCTGCTACAGCACGTCCGCCATTGCCGACGCCGAGATGTTTATATCCGCCCCCCCCCTCCCCCGGCCCGAGGAGGCGGAGCTTAGTATAACCTCCTCTCCCACCTTCACACCTCCTTTCCCATGCGCAGAAGACCGAAATGCGCCTACTTGCAAGGCGCATTGCTTGTTTGTTAAATGTATAATACGCGTGGCAAATGTGCATGTAAGCAGCGTGGGAAAGAATCTATCCGAGCAATAATACTTCTTTGCCAATTTTGACTTTGGCTTTGACTAGCGCCTCCTGGGTTCGGCTAGCGGTTACAAAGTCTTGTGAGAGTTAGGCTAGTTAATAGCCTTCCTTTCTCTCGCACTCCCTACTTGAGCTGTAACTTACTATAGAAACCGCTACTAGGTTCTTGCCTAGTAACCGTTACTAGCTCGGTCGTTACTACCGACGGTTACTACAGTAGCAAGTAACATATGTGACAAGCACTTACTAACTTTTACCTAGTAAATACCACTATTTTTTTTAAGAATGTGTATATGAACTCACATGTTAGTCAAATGCATTACAGTGTCATTCGTGCCTCATTTTATTTTCGCGAGATTTTATTGTCGAGTTCGCAAAAGTGATCATAAAAACGTATTTTTATTGGGAAACCAAAGCTTGGTTTTGATGTTTCTGTAAGAAACATTACTGCGAGTTTGTCGAATATGAGTCCCTCTTTGCACGCATTTTGCTGTGAAGTGAAATACATCCACCATGGAAAATTTACGAAATCAAATAACCCTGGTTAGTACGCTATCTGGGCACCCTTGAGTGATAAGGATGTACCATCAGGTTCACGTGAAATGCAAACAGTGAGGGAACTTCGAGCCAACTACCGGCGTGGCTTCCAAGCTTGGGTTGACCTTGGCGAGGCTCAAACACATCGGAGTACGACGCCACCTCGCAGCGCGCTACTCTGATGTGTCTGAACCTCGCGAAGCACAACCCAAGCTTAGAAGCTGCGACGGTAGTGGCTCGAAGTTCCGCCACTATTCGCATTTCACTTGAACCCGATGGTGCCTCGACAAAACTGTTTATTTCTTTGTTTTGTTTTTTCAAAGGAAAGCGAAAGTATATGCCTGACGCTTTGAATGATGTTCCTTTCCTTTATAGGTCTATACATTTCAATCTTGTATCAATATCTTTTTTACTAACCAAGCCCAAACAGTTTTCTGAGCCATTCAGCTGCACACGACTCTATGAATGTTACTTTTGTCGTTAGAGCGCTCTATAAAAATGAAAACATATTGAGCGTCATGTGTAGCTCAAGTGCTCTCCAAGGCTGTATAATTTGATTTCTTAAAAGTTGATACAACAGAGAAGTGTATGACCCTATGAAGAAGCGAGACAATTTTGTTTCATTAGGAGTGACGCCTCTGGTAGAGCATTTATAAAGGTGTGGGAATTTAAAAACACCTATAGCAAAGGTGTAATGCAAATACTTCAAAGTTCCTTGCAAAAAGATGTAATGCTGGAACAAAACCTATCAAAGGTGTAAGTTATGGACATTGGATAGAGTGCCAGTGACAGCTATATACGTGTCTTGAAGTTTGCTGTGTATGTCGGAAAACGCTCCAAGCTCTCGCGCCTCACCAGTATGGAAGACTTATTTAATTGTTTTTGGTCATCTGCAACTAACATGTTCATGCCTTTCAGTAATAAAAAAGGACTTGAGTGATGTCGGAAGTGTCATGGGCTGTGTGGATTTCTACTTTGTTCGGTCTTTTTTTATATTGTGCTACAATATTTTGCTCACTTTTTTCTTTGTTTGTGTCGTTATATACCACGGGAAAGGAATGTTGCAGTTGGTGGGCATGATAAATAAACAAACACACACTCCCGCAGAAGGCCGAACTTAGCGAATGTTCTTGTTCGGATAGAGACATCGAGACGTCACACATTGAGTGTTTCTGCCACCGTTGCAAAGGAATATATTGACCAGTGCAGCTGAACTTCTAACGCGGTCGTTGGCGTTCATCACGCAATAGTAGTAATTATACGAACCCTAGCCGATGCTACGGATAAAAAGCCAGGCAAGAGCGGGATGTGAATTAAACACCTCTCGGACGTACCCCCGATTTCCGCTAAATGTGTAGCCTACCACCGGCGGAGTGACCTATTCGGCAGACCTTTGTCCGCCGGTCTTATCCTGCTTACTTTTCGGCGCGCTTCTTCTTTATTCTGTCGAGGCGAATTGGTAGGACGCGGACTTTTGACTGTATCGCACTAATATTCTTTTTTTTATTTACCGAATGCGCAACGTAGTTCGTTTGTCTGCAGAAATGCAAATAAGCGGAGTTTCGCCGTGCAACGAAATTTTTGCTCTTGCAGAGAATCCCTCAAGACATGACCCCGTTCTCTGGAATAGCTGCGACACTTCATACGGCCGACCTGCAGAACACGATGAAGGATTGAAGAAACACGATGAAGAACTTGCAGTCGTATCACGAGATTGCGGCAATCCTCTCAATACGTATGAATATGCACAATGATAAGGTGTTCTATAGTCTCGCCAAGCCAGCGGGCGACGCGCGGATGTGCTTCCCGAAACGCCGGGCCGCTGACACTCTTCCCCCAAGCGCCGCTATCGTCTCCGACTCCATAATCTCTCTGGTCAGGAAATTCGCAATTCTTCCAATGACAGTGCAGTTTTTTTTAAATTCCGCGTCATATTCCCAGTTACAACAATGAATGCCCGGGTATCCTGATCCTACGCTGTTTACATTGTAAACAGGGCGGTATCGTAAACAGGGCAGTATCTTGACGATTAAAAACTTCAGTTGTAAGCTCAGCGTTTGTTTGTCTCCTTTCTTCCGTCCCGCCTGTTTCGCGGTACGTTTTAAATAATCGTGCCTTACCAACACGCACAAGCTTCCATTCTCTGCAAGGCGGTGTTCATACAATGTCAGCGTCATCAGCATCTCAAAGGTCAAATGGGTGAAAGCGGGACAAAGCTCGTATTTTCGTTCTCCTGCAAGGAACCCTGTGGAGTCTGCTGCCATTCAGCTATACTTCATTTCAGCTTGTCCAGGCGCAGCCGATGCTGCAAGCTCGAGCGTCTGGCCCTGGACAGTGCTTGCGCTGCACGTGCGCGCGTGCTTGGCAGGGACGCTGGAAGCTCGGACCTCGCGCTTGTAGCGTCGTCTGCGTCTGCACTAAAAGGGACCATGAAACGGTTTTTGAACTTCCTTCCGCCTCAGATTTAATCCTCAACTCAAAAGCGAAATAAGAAATCACGTGGTGCGTGGTCACCGAAGGCGATGACTCCAAGCTTCCACCGTGCTTCTTAAGCACACCCTAAAACTTGTCATTCTCAAGTGATGATAACTGCAGTCAGGGCACTCATTGGCCACCAACGCGAATTCAAATATTCGTCGACGGATTCATTGTTGACGAGCGCAATCGTCTAAGGTACGCAGTGCTCCTGTCTAGTGCGTGAGCTGGGGAAGGCTGTAGTGTTTGGGCACCGCGGATGCATCTCAGTGAAAAGGCGGAGAGCTTTCGAAGGAATGGAGGTGCGAAATGGTCCGCTATATTTTCTAACTTTCATATCGAAAAGCAGTCTTTTGACTTTCCACCCTCGAGCCCTAGTCTTATTTTGGCGCACTAAACGATATGCGATAAGTAAAATCGAAATTTATCCCAGCCAAAAAATAATTTCATAGCCTTTTTCTTTTTTTTTTGAGCTGGAACGAAGTTTAGTGCGCTGGTTTCGCTGTGCTTTCTTTCGCCCGGTCTTTGTTAATACGCTGGTTCTAGCAGGCCGGCCCTGATCATCAGTAGACTCCGGGACAGCCTGTCGCAGGAGGTTTCAATGAGGCAAAAGGGCCAAAGCCGAGCGAAGTACTGCCAATCGAAAGGTCGTGGCGAAAACGGTGTTCGAGTAAAAAGTTAAAATAAATGTGACAAACTACACAAGAAAACCTATGGAAATTTTTAACCAAAGAGAGAGATATCACAAAAGAAACGATGTAACTTGAGGTACCAAGCGAATGACGCGACCAAAGAACACCTCTTACCTCCTACCAAGTAATGTGATAAGTAATGAGCATCACGTTTCACCTGCTCAGTTAAAAAAAAAAAGTATTTTTCAGTAAGAATCTTTATAAACGCTCGTAGTTGATCTCGCAGTCAGGTGGCCATTTATGCTACACCTTTATCCATTAGCAGACGACAGTCGTCCTCAGCTGCTCTTGAACTAGGAGGGAGCAGCCATCTTGGTTATCTACTCTCGCCACACCACCGCCCGTGTCCGCCCCCCGTTTGAAAGGACACTGGGAACTCCCTCTGGTGAGCTCGCCCGCCTCCCGGGAACGAGGCCATGGAGCCGCCAGCGAGGGAGAGAGAGCTTGTCCTCTGGCCGCTCTCCAGGGATCTGTTGAGCGGGACTTGAAAATGTTCGGAGGAGCGGGAACGCGCTCTGCTGACCCACCTCCGGCCAGGCTCTCGGGAAGGTACAGCAAGGTAAGGACCCCCTCCCCTTTGTCGTTACAAGGGTGATTGTGTCTGTATTTGACCGGAGCCAATAAAGCCCCCGGGTGTTCCCCTATTCTCCGTGTCTGTGCACTCCCTTCGCGAGCTCCGGCCAGTGCGTGCAGCCAGCAGTCACATCCGCCGTAGCGGTGACTCTGATCCGCAGCGGGGTGTGATTTCGCGGTCGGCCTCCTATCCGGACGCATGGTACCTCTTTGAGACCTCCGTAAAGCCGACAGCGTCATTAGACCTTTTACTTTTAGTTTGGTCCCCAGCCACCTGGTAGGCGTATCCGGTATTGGCGTTGAGCAAATAATAAAACGTTTCAGCCCGAAAATAATAAAAAAAATAGAGAGGCAAAACGAGAACAGGTGACGTTACGCTTATATGTTAAATGTATTCTATTGGCATGGCGACGGCAAAACAATGCTTATGCCCATACTGGAAGTGACGACATTTAAGATGGCGCCGCCCTCGTAGAAAAGGTCTATACAGCGCCTGGCGCTGGTCTATAATATGCAATGAGCCGTACTTTGGCATGTACAGATGCGGAATGCTTACAAAGAAGTCCGCATCTAAAAAAAAAAGAAATGGGAAGGTGGGCTAGTGGGTCGACGTATTTGATCGACGTAATCAAAACCGCAAAATGACGGCACCGAGTCCAAGAGAACAGCGCCGGAGAAGCACCTCATAGCGCCAGTCCTGTGTGCTTACAGAGGGTTTCCCTGTCCCTGACATTACAAACGCCAGGGGCAGGCAAGATAGCCCGTAGCGAAGCGTTATTTTTCTCTTGAAAGCTAATAGGAGCCTTTGCCGATAGGTGGGAACAGAGCTAGAGCACGCGGGTACTCTTTTGACACCTAGCAGAAAACAATGCCGTCACTTAGCAGAGCTAAGCGCGGGGCCCAGACTGACACGACTTGTGCGTCAGCGTTCGGATCGGACTGATTGAACACGAGTCTCACTAGACGCTGACGCATGCAGCCATCTTGCTCACGTGTTGGCGTACTGGTGGTGACGTAAAAACTCTAGCACAACGGTCTTTGCCTCTGCAGTTACCCTCAGCCGAAGAACCGCGGGATAATGATGGTGGCAGGAGTGTTTATTTAGGTGAAAAGTGATACGCTCCGGTTCTCTCAACTAAAGTCACCCGAGCCGGAGGGAAAGGGGCGAGGGAAATGGAATGGGTGAAAAGATGACACGGCAGGACGAGCGGGACCGAGTGGGACCGGGACGTCGCCACCTCTTGAGATTGGTCAGCGGTGCGAAACTGGCCAATGGCAGCATGCGGCCATGTCCCGGTCCCACTCGGTCAAGCCGTGTAGATTAAGGCCCTAGATGTAAAGTGTGAGATGGGCCGCTCTCGCACGTATAGGAAGTAGGGTGTCCAGAGAAACGTGGCGTGCATCTCATTATTGCTCCGCAGCCAATGAGATAATGGCATTAGCCGATAAGGACGATAAAAGACCAGTCACGAGGCGGCAACATAATAAACCACTCCCGGCGTTCCGTAAGCTGTCCGTGGCCATAGGAGGTCCCTCTTCTTATGCTACCGCTATTGCAAATATTGACGCGATCAACGGCAGTTGCCGTTCCGCCTCCGATCTGATCCGATACCGTCAGCATTTGGCCAATTGCCGTACATTATTGCGGGAAATGCTACGGCGTACGTATTGCCCGTAAAATACACTTTAAAAACATGTCCGAGTTAAATTTTCTGCCAAACAAGGTAACAGTCAATCGCGGCAAACCCTGCAAGGATCCGTGCGAATGCTGAAGCTCAGTATATGAATAGATATGAAAAAAATCGACGCGCACCGGGACAATGAGTAATCGAAACACGATGATCACTTCCGTGTGCACACAGCATTACTTCTGTCTAATCAAATTCTTCGATTCGTCATTCGCTGGGGTCCTTTTACTGTTTTGCCGTGATTGGATGTCTTCGTATCCGGAAGGGAAGCCAACCCATTTCCTAGAGTGTCAGCAGAAGCCGCCCCTTGTGCGGAAAAGCCCCTCGTCCACAGACCCCGCTGGACCTTTCGAGCCACCCCACCTGCTGTTGAGAGCCTGTCGGAGGTCTTCGACGCACGGGGGTCGGTCTGAGGCCCTCGTCTTGGGCCCACAGTCCGGAGTGGCGGGCCAGGGCTGCGACTGGGACCCGCTGGCGAAGAAGGCCTCGTGCACCGCCACCAGGTGGTCGGTGTCGCAGCGGAGGCGGATCTCGTACCTGCTGCACACGTGGCTCGTCTCCAGAACTGCAACGAGAAGGAGGGCGAGGACCACGATGTCACTTTAGATTGCAGATCAACTAGTAAGAGACATCACGCAGAATGTGTTGTAAGGGCTTCATTCTGTAGCGAAAAGCGTCACGCTCCACTGTAACGAAAACCTGTTACGCGCAGGTCGAGGCAACGCAAAGCGTACTAACCTATAGCGGGTAATTTATAAGCCAACAACAGTACACAGAAGACGTACATCGCAATAAATAATCGTAATTAGAGAGATTTCACAACCGGCCCAGCAGGAACCGAAGCTCGAACTCGTATGACTGGAGCGGAGGAGGCGAACGGGAAGGGAAGTTGCTGAACTAAGCATGATTCTCGGGAGCCTGCGGCAGCTGGCTCCCGATTTACGAAAAGTAGCACCCCACGTGATCTCACAATGTCGCGGGTGGACTCATAACTAGGGTGCAGCGTTTTCGGTTTTCATTTTCAAATTTGGCTTACGTTACGTTACATTGTTCCGATTTTTACCTAAAAGTACATTTTCGTGTTTTTTTTATTATCTTGTGCATCGTTAAGTTTTCCTTTTTTATGTGTGATATGTCGGCGTTTTGAATAAACCCAAAGTCGTACATTTTGCTTGTCTATGCGTCAGCATTGGGAAAATAACTATACAAATGTTTGTACTTTAGCACAGCACGTGCTTTAACTTTCCCAGCACGAAGTAGGAAGACCCGAAGAGAGTTGTCAAGTCCATAAGAAAGTAATCACCACTGCCCTCCCCATAAAAAAAAGAAATCAATCGGAACAAAGCTTTCGCAAAATAATTTTGACCTACGTTTACCGGTTCTTATTGGTATTAAACCGAATACGAAAATACTAGGGCTGGAGAATTGACCGATTAACCTTCCGATTAATCGATTAAGGCTTTAATCCCGATCAATTTCTTTAATGGGTTAATCGGTTTTTCAATCGGTACCCAAAAGGCGGTCGATTGGACGCATGCACGGCTCTATCCTGGGCGACCTGCACTAAACAAAAGTTTGGGCAAGTCGTCCTGCCCAAACTAAAAGTAACAACATTTGGCCATATTGTGTCGTAAACTCATGGTTGCCAGTTATCCTGAAGCTTTATCCGAAATCACAGGAAACGCCTTTCCGCCATCCACAAATGTCTAAACAGTTCGTGACACAGCAAATCCATATTGCGTGACCTTCCTAACACCGAATCCAATGCTGAGGAAGTCGCACTTTTGAATCATGACGATCGGCAGTTGCGTG
>JAZHYW010009126.1:0-121004 GCA_037355805.1 Ixodes ricinus
GACGATACTCCAAAGCTTGTTGTTTAGGCTAGAAAGAAGCTCTGCACTTCACCGGTCTCCCATAGTGGGTGTTCACTCTCTCTGGATTTAGAACTGCTGCAAGGGGACAGGGAGTGAGTACAGTGCGCCGCAATATGAAAGACCCACTCGGAGCGCTCAGCCACGCGCTCCAAGTGGGTCTTTCATATTGCAGCGCACTGTACATCTTCATAAATACACTGGCTTGTAGCACTCTTCTCTACATACAAAGCAAAGTCATTAAGAAGCATAGCATGCAGGCAGCACATTAACAAGAAGGCTTTCATTTCCTGGTGAAGGAAATTATTCCACACACCTATATTTTTAGAATCTTGTTTCGAACAAAAACTTGTTAGGATTTGTTATGTAGTTTTTCTTTTATCACTGAAGTATGTTTCATTTGGCAAGCTAAAATATGTTACAGTATGCAAACCACAGGGTTGAGTTAATATGTTCAGAAGATGCTACAGTTGCAGAGTGTTCCTGGGCAGAGCAGATTCCGAAGTTATATCGCACGGAGTTGTGTTACATAAAGCTATGTTCACACTATGGACGCAACGCACCGATCTTTCATAACACGCACAACTGTAAGGGTAACAAGCGTAACGGTTTCGTATAGACTATGAGCAGGAAAATCTTACTGTGCACAACTGCCGTAAAGATCATGGGTGACGGTGTTAAAGAGTCGTGAACTTTTACGCCGGTTAACAAAACCACCGATACGTGTCAGCGAATGCGTGACGAAGTTTCGCTTTGCTTCTACCGGTAACGGGACTCCTGACAAGTTTTTTGTTTCGTTAATTGCCCGAGGCCCAAGGCACGGTGTTTTACTGGAGGTGAGCTGTGGTCTGTGTCTTATTTGTCATGGACATTACTTGCTGTATCAGATATTTCATGCCTCTCTCCTGCAATGTCAATTGGTTTTGAACTAAAACCACATTTTCTGTGATAAGCGCAGGTCTCCTCGGAGGAAAGCACTAGGCGCCGAAATGTGCTGCCCTTCCCTTATGGTCCAGACCAGTTGCTTTCATCAAGGTGAGCTGGGCTCTCTTTGCAGATGGAGCAGGATTATTTGTATTGTGTATATGTCAGGCCTACCTTGTTTTGTATTGTTTTGACATCCTTGTGCTTAGCTTATGACTATATACATCTTTCTTTTGCATGTGCAGGGAGCATTGAGATAGCCCTACACCTCGGAAGAAGCACCCATGAAGGAATTTTAGATATAATAAAGAGCTACTATAATTTCACTCGTTTTTTGTTGTTTAAAATAAGCTCGAAGAAAACAGCTACAGACAGCTAAAGCAAAATAATTTACAAACGACCGACCAAACTATTTTGCATTTTCACTGCTGTCTCAATTCTGAACCCTTTCTCAAGGGTGTTTATGTTGTGAGAATTTGCTGCCGATATGACGCTTTAATATGTTCCGGCCAGCTTGAGCTGCACTTTCAAAAACCTCCAGGTCGCTATGGTCTGTTGCAACTCAAGAACAGCAGGAGCAAGCCCCTCCCACAGAGCCCTCCACTCTTTCAACATCAGCAGAGCGGAGGCTGGAGAGCAGGAGAGTGGGGAGGAGAAAACAACCAATCATGGTGCAATGGTGGTTTTCTTCTCTCCACTTACCTACTATTCTTGGCTTGCAACAGATTTTAGCAGCTGACAGCTGTGTCTGCAGGTGCATCACATGAGGAACACTGTAGCTAGCTGCTGTTTTGCTGGACCGTATCTCACTTATTTTAAAGTTAAAGTTTCTGTAGCCAATTATTTTCTCCTCATTTTAGACAAAAAAGCAGAGCTGCTCCAAAGTGCATCAATTCACTATTTCATTGCATTGCAATCCCCATAGTATATGGCTCACGTTTTCAGGTGCATCAAGGATGCTGAAGTTATATTTCAGAATGTCGTTGCACAGAAACTTATGTAAGTGAAAAATATTGGACAGCAGAACATGAGCTACTTCAGCGCCTCAGCTAAAAAAAATGTAAAAACAAATATTTTGTAAAAAAAAAATGATGAAATGCTTGGCAGTTCTATTAATTCAGAGGGGTTGCCCATTAAAATAATGTGCCCCCATATTGTGAAAAAAGACGTCAATGCAACGGTACCCATTTTACCAAAGTGCAAGGTTGCTCATTAAAATTATGTGCATGCATACATTTAATGGGCATCCTTATACTTTGGGAAAATGAGTACCGTCGCATTAACGACTTTTTCCACATATTTTCAAAATATGGGGGCACGTTAGTTAAATGTTATAATACCCATTTTTTCAGAATATAAGGATGCTCATTAAAATGATGTGTACACATAAGTTTAACGAGCATCCTTGTATTTTGAAAAAATGGGTATCGTTGCATTAACGTCCCTTTTCACATATTTTCTGAATATGGGGGTGCGTTATTTTAATGGGCATCCCTCTTAATAGAGCTGCCAAGCATTTTCTCGTTTTTTTACGAAAGATTTTTTACAGTGTGGCCCTCACTTATTTCGGACGTTTTTGCAATGGTTCGAGGGAACGCGTGGTTGATGATCCAGTTGATGTCTCTTCTTTTTCTCTCCCGAGCCTGGGAGATGTCCTACAAAAGCTACTGCTGTGTTCTGTGGTGCGCCGACAATAGGAAATTGTACAAAAAACCAGGTGTAAAGTTTTTTTTGTTTTTTTTTCAAGTTTTACATGATCAAGGTAAATAACTCGAAGCAAACACTCAAAGAAGCTCGAAAACGAAATTCCTGACGACAGTGTTTCTTTTAAATTAACTCGGCAGCTTGAATTAACGCTATAAATTATGTGTTACCGGCCACTATAAGAACCACCTGCTCTTTCCCAGTTAGAAAGTGCAGCTTCAGTTAAACGGCACGAACAGAAGTATCTGATAACACACTGTTGTCAACAAGTGAAAATGTTCCCTCAATTATTCGGAAAGCGAACCTCACGAAATGTTGACAAAAGATATACTGAATATTTTCTTCGATGCTAATTCATTTTGGGTCGTCACATTCAAGCAAAAACAAAAGTGCACTTTATTTCTTTTCTCGAAGTAAAACTATCTTGTAAGGTTACCTTGCCTAGGGCTGGAAATTGGCTATGTTTTAGTGGGAACACATGAGCACATTTTGTTTAGCCATGTTGCATCGCTCAGCAGTAAGTAGAACATCCAAGTCTTAGCGAAACACTTAGCATTTCGCCTAGCAATGCAAAATCAAGCAATGTTAAAATCTGAGAAAACATTTCGTAATTTTGTTTTGCCCCTTCATCTTCAGTGCAGATACTGTATGTAATAAAAATATTATGGTTTGCAGGTCAAAGGCTTGTATATGCTATACTCGGTTTTGTGGAACTCTTGTTGATTAATTTTTGTGATCTTGACCTTCATTCGTTGTTATGGACGGCTCACATAATGGACGATTTTTCGGTTCAATGTGCATGTCTATGTTAACGAGATATAAATGTATATGGCATCAGTTTCTTGATGACACGAAGCCTTGCTGTGCGTATGTGGCATTTTTTGTTGAAAATTGGTTTATTTACGTATTTCTTTATGTTGCTCCTTCCTGTTTAGAACACTGTGTACTTTTGTATTGATTTTGTTCCTCAAATTTTATAGAGTCTTCTTGTGTGCCGTGTAATGAACACGGGTTGTGTACTGTTACAATGTCTGTTTGGTTTTTTCAAAAGCTAATATATTATGTTATGTTATTTTAACTTAGGCTTCTGTTTATGTTGTGCCTTTCCATGGATGCTGCATTAGCCATACTTCTTTTTCTGAAGAAATGTATTTTGGAAATGTTAGGGACGTTGAATATGGTCATATTTCAACTTCAGCTCTCATTGTTTGGTAATGGCTCTCCTTGAGTGAGTTAGCCGGGAATTATGATTTTATTTATTCCGGTGTGTGCTTCGCACTCGTATTATAATCATATGACAGTTAATGAAACCGATGTCTTATTTATTTCTGCACTTACCTCCCGTGCCACAATCGGCATGAAAGCAAATGGATCATTCAGAATGTTCCCTGTGGAAAGTTTTTGTTAACTTGGTTCCGCTAAAAGTGTATTGCGAATTGTACGATTCGCCGAACTCTTTCATAATCATTTATTTTTGTATCTCTCTCTTATGAAACATACGGAGCTTTTGAAGTAAATTATCTATATATGAATCTTGTCCCATAAAAGGTTTCTGAACCACTTACTGCTGTTTACCTCAAAATGCTTCACCAGCCAGGAGTCAATATAGCGATTGTGTAACTACAACGTTTTATAATAGAAAAACAATTTTTTTTTATGAAGTACGTTGAAATTTAGTTTGACCGATTTCGCAAAATATCTAGGATCAAAATGAAAAAAAAAACTGAGTCCACATTAACTAAAAAGAACCAGCGGTAGCCGAGGTGCTTACGGGAGCCTAGCGAGACTAGGTGAAAAGAGTGGAAAAGGGATGAGGAGAAGGCTACCGGAGCAGAAACCCCCCGACCGAAACCGAAGCTACCTTAATCGGAACCGGAATCCAAATTATGTTTCATGCCACCCGCTAAGAGCGTAGCTGTCACTTGTTTACCTGAGCCGCTGCCTCCCCCCTCCCCCCCCATGGCAGTGTCCTCTCTTTACCTTGTGTGTATTACTACATGGAAAATGGGCGCTGACGACTGGACGTGCCATGTACTACTTGTTTTAGATTTTTGCTTTGGAAGAATGACTCCTGCATGACCAGCACGTGCGGGACGTGTAATTCCAACCGCAGCACGCTCCTCGCTGCTTGCGTAATAATACAAAAATATAATATTCCAATTCCAACGAAATGGTTGCACCGCTAAAAGCAACGTTACTGAAATACTCAGCTGGGAAACTGCCATAGAAGCCTGCATTAAAAAAGTGGTACCGAACAGTATTCGAAGCCAAATTAAACGTTATCGCAACGCCGCCATTTCCCCCGAGGCGATCACTCCGAGAACTGCACGGCTTCACCAAAGTGCCGCATTCAATTGCAACCGCCGTTTTTTTTTTTTCATTTTTGGTTTTAGTTGGCATTTTGGCATTGAAACTTATACAGTGGAAGGGGTCTCGCGGCGGTCAGCCCCTGCCTCCCAAGCGGACGTACCGCACTGTACTACAGCCGTTAGGAAGAACCCAAGTCGGGGACGCGCTACCTGAAATCAGCGGTCAGACGTGCTTCTATAAAAACGATATTTAATTATAACGCAAAGCCTTGTAAGCTAAAACTTTATAAACTCAATACGCTCCTGTCATTCTAACTGATCTCTAATAAAATGTCCCCCTGAAAGAAAGTTTTCTGTTTGTTTTTTGTACAAACATGCTTTGTAAAAGTTCGTAATGACGACAGAAAAAAATTAAACCGTTATTTTGGCGTTTTGAGCCTGAAAGTTTCAGTACTTTGCAGCGTTAGTAATCTGGGTACGCTCAGTGACTCCAGGAGTGGCTATATAAAGCATGCTTTCATGTTTTAACTCGTCGCTAAAGGGTGGCGCTGTTATCGTAACTATAGTCGATGACAGGGCAAGAACGATGTGGAAGCTCCTCCCACCTCTTTCCACCATAGTAGTGCGAAGTCGGGAGAGGAGGCGACCTCCTCTCCATTATTCGCTCCACCGAAGTGGAAAGGGGTGGGAGGAGCTTCCACTTCGTTCTTGCCCTGTCATCGACAATAGTTTGGTATCGGGGGACGCCAGGCGTCCAGGTTTTGAAATTGAGTTTTCCAACTTATTGTTTTACTAACGTTGGTTAAAAGTGATACCAGGCACATATCCAGGGGGGGGGGGGCGCCCTTCCCCCCGAAATCTTCCATTTTGCTGAAGCCTCCTCTCCCCCTCCCCCTCATAGAGCCTTTCGTCATGGGCGGGCCCCCCAAAAACAAAATCCTGGCTACGTGCCTGAGTGACAATTAGTAATTGTTCTTAATGTCGGCGCCAGTGCTAGCACAAATTACCGATGCATGTTGTTTTACAACTGTCTGTCACTCCGCTTTGACGACTTCTGTCATTATGGATTAACTTTCATTTTTCACGGCCTCCTGCCACTCATCTCATGAACAACAGCGGGTATCGCTGGTCATGCCAAGTATAAATTTCATCAACCGTTCAATCCCTTTGAAATCAGCAACGGTCCGGGAAGAACGTACATATCATTGTGCGCTGTTGTCGAATATTCATTGGGTGGCCATGAATCTGCTAAAATTTGGTCGATGCTCAAAACAACAACATATTTGTTTTTATATTCACATGACCATGCGCAGCCTGTTTATGAACGTGTTCTATCTGGTCAGTTGTCAACGCCAAATCGCGTTGCCAAATGTGTGCAACCTGCGATTGTTGTTTGTTGCCCTACTTACACGATAATTTCTTACCAAAGAAACTAAAGAAATATCGGCACACGTCCGTTGCTTTTAAGCATACTGAGTGCGCGTAAAACTACGCAGGTAGCAGAAACAAGCGCTAAACTGTTTTGTTGTTTATACCTTAAAATAAAAAGGAAGTCCCACACTCATTTAATGTGTTGGTAAAACACGGATTAGGGGCCCCGACCTAAACGATAATGTTCGGTGTTCGTGAATACCTTGGAAGTCTATAATTTAAAAGAAAAATCACTTGTGTTGTATATGTGCCCATTGTGACATGCATTATGAATACAGGCTGTATATTCACCGACAATAATAGAACGGCAGAATAACTTTTTTTTTTTCATCTGCCCTGCCTCCAACGCGAATTTTCATCTTTCGATAATGATTTAACGTATACTGAGTCTTGAGCGTGCGCGCGCAGCTTCAGCACGGGGGAAGGTGACGAAAGTGTGCTGGGGAGCAGAGATAAGTAAGAAACCCCTTGCCGTTCTTAGTAGGTAAGTGAATATAGCGTTAATTGTTTAGCGGTAACCTGACTCACTGATTTGCTCTGCACCCTTTAGTAATAATATATTGAATGGAATTGATTTTAGTTGATTTTTTCCCTTAAAACTTCGAAAAAAGAAGCTGTGGGAATGTATGGAAAAGTTAAGTCGAAATTCGACTGCTTGTCACCTGGACACAGTGGCGTAAATTGCGGGGAGGGGGGGGGGAGGGTCAGGAGGGTCCCGACCCCCGTGTGCTTAGACGGGGAGGACGCCCCTTGCAAGTTCCCCCCCTAAAAGTATGCATTCTAACAGACTTTGTTTTGAGCTGCTTCAAATTTAAAGTCAAAAGGCGCTATTTCGAAATCAACACGACGTTCCAACTCTTCACAGACACAACGAAAAAACTGCATTCATTTGATCGGTTCGAACAGATCACTACAGCCACGTGTTTATGAAGAATAAGCGATAAGCACGTAACTCAAAATGACTCGTCGACTCTACAGCGCACTATTTTTAAAATAGCTTTTTTACTGCAGGTACAGTGTCCCGAATTTCTGGGAACGTTGTCATCCAGTGAAGGAATAGCATCCCAGCGTCTAGACGACCTTGTCGCTGCACACTCTTCCGGACCTCAAAGAAAACTCCCCGCTGATTGCCATGTTACTGAAGATGGCAAGGCTTCTACAACTAGCAAGACGCACCGCTAACCTATCGGGTTCGAATTCAGCTTCCATACCAGCGTCTAGACGATCTCGTCATTGCACAATCTTCCGGACCCCAAAGACAATTCCCCGCTGATTGCGACGTGAGCGGCAAGACTTCAGCAACTAGCCAAGACGCACCGCCAACATCTTGGGTTTGAATTCAGCTTCCAGATGTACCTTCTCATCCAGATGTTCAACTCGATCCCTCCCCAAAAAGCCACACATCCTGGAGGTTGGCAGTAAGCAAACAAGACAAAACGTTACACATCCCATAAAAGCTGGTTCGGCACATTTTCATGGCTCCACTACGCTAATGATGTATTAGGGCTCGTCTGCTACTAATGTGCAGCAGCTAGACAACAGGAGTTCTCGATGCCACTAAGACTGTCAGCTCCAGACGCGTTCACTGTTGCTGGGTTCACAAACTGGAAAAAGGCAAATGAAAAATTTGCAAAACACGAAAATTCAGAAGGGCATAAGATCGCTCTTTACCAGCACAGCAGCCTTCAATCGACGTCGGTTCGTGACCAAATCAGCACACAGACTGGAAAGCAGCAGGAAGTGACGAGGCGCTGTCTGAAGATTATTTTTCAGGCATCTAAGAACCTCCTGCGCCAGGGTTCGCCATTTCGAGGTCGTTCAGACAAAGAATGAAACTTCTATTCGTAAATCATGTCACGCGGAGAAGACAACGAAGAGTTCACCACCTGGATGAAGCGAAACACAACGTACACGCGTCCACTGCTTCAAAACGAAATAATTGGTCACTTTGGGAAGGCTTTACACAAAAAAAAGAAAACACAGTGAGCAGCGCCATTCCAACAACAAACTACGCCATCATCGTAGATGGCACGAGGGATGTGGCTGGTGTTGAGCAGGAGATTATATCCGTGCGCTATGTGGACAAGAACCTCAGACCAGTTGCATTTTTTCTTGGACTCTGTAGCCCGCCGAATACAAAGGGATCCACGATTGCAGAAGCCGTGATGGATTTCTTGACTATAGTTGAGCTTCCACTTTCTGGTTGCCGGGCGCAGACTTACGACGGGGCTGCCAACATGAGCGGGGAGTTTGATTTATTCCAAGCAATTATAAAATCGCAAAACCCACTTCCCATTTACTTTCACCGCGGGGCCCACAGTTCCAACCTTGTAGCCCCTGACATCTCAAACTGCTCTCCAGAACTTCAAGATGCGCTCATGTCCGTTAGAGAATTGGGCGTGCTCTCAGCATGTTCTGGGAAGATCAAGCAGAATTTTTTAGCGAAAGAAACCTGAGTAAAAACATCCAACCGCTATGTCCAACGCCCTTCTTATGCAAAAGATCAGCGATATCTGCCGCGCTGGAGGAGCAAGATGCCATAGTTGCTTCCCTAGAATAAATGATGAAAAAAGCACCGACCGAGCAGTCTGCTCAGATTGGTGGTATCCTACGCGACATGGAATTGGGAAACACGCGCCTTCTGTTGGAAAGTACTTTGAGGGTGTTTCCAGTGCTCGAGGACCTAAACACATACCTACAAGGACGTCCGTCGACAGTTCAGAAAATGCTTCAGATGGCTGGAGTCTGCTAAGCGCGAACTGCGCCATCTGCGGTCTGAGGAAATGTTCAATGAATTGTATAAACAGGTCACCAAAGATGCTCAGGATGGCAGTGTACATGCAGTGGAACCACCGAGATCCAAACGGTACCCCGCCAGGTACGAGAAAGTGAGCACCAGTGAACTTCCAGTTGAAGCGAGAGCCTATTTTTGTCGTGTATTTGTTTTCAATAGTTGATGCAGCACTGTTGGGCATTGAGAGACGCTTTAATCCCGACTGAGAAGGCATCGTGACAAATAAGACGCCGGAAAGTGTTGTTTTGAACACGCAATCGGAAGCAGATGTGGACGTAATCTGATGATAAAAAAACGCTGATTCCAATAAAGTCATGTCTCGCAGGCGCCTGTTGCACAAAGAGCACTCCGATCTAAGGTCCATCGACGATGTGGGAGCGGAAATTCAAAACAGGCATGACTCGACATACCAGTACTTCAAAGATGTACATAGTGTCCTCAGGGTCATCCTGGTGATCCCAGTTTCCTCCGTTGAGGCGGAACGATCGTCCAGTGCCCATGAGGAGGTTAATTACATTGCTGCGGGGTACCATGGGGGAGACACGCCTAAGCAGCATGGCACTGGCACATGTTCATCCAGACGTTGTAGACACATGGAGTTGTCGCAGCTGATTTCATTTCATTTCATTTATTGGTACCCTCAGGGCCCGAAGGCATTACAGAGGGGGTGGGATTATTACTAGGGTTCCGCGTTTTCGGTTTCTATTTTTCTTCAGATTCGGGGGTTATTTATCGGTGTTTATTTTTTCTCTTGAATTCGGTGTTTTTCGTTGTTGTTACAGCATTGAAGTCACTTCAATGCTGGAAAGAAATCGGTGATTATCGGGGCTTGTATTGCAAAGCGACTGCATAATTAGTAGAAAAACCACGGCACACCTCACATTACACACGTTTATTGGGCACACACCAAACACGTCACACAATGTACATACATATGGAAATAACAGAAAGCATGACGCTTTCAGAAGCATATCAAAACTGTAACTTATTGAAAAAATGGACATGTACATTGTCAGAGATTTGTTAGTAATCGGAGCACGTTTCTTGTGGCTGAGAAACAGTCCAGAAAACGCACGCTCCACGTTCCCGCTTGAAACGGGGATAGCAAGAAAATCAAAATAAGCTTTTGACAAGACTGGCCATTCCTTGCTGTGCGCCCTCCTGAATCTGCCAATACATTGCCATATTGCCCTCCCCCCTTCCCCCGCCACTCTTCGCCTTTCCTCTGGCCCTCTTCGCCTTTCTTCCTTTCTCCCATATACCAGGAAACCTATGCCTGGACCAGAAACTTGAAAACCGTTGTGCTAAAAAAGATAAGGGAAAGGAAAGGGGCAATAAACTTGGTTTCAAAGGAAAGGGACGACCCCAAGGACAGTGCAGTGGAGCTGTGTTTGGGGTCAACAAGAAAAGAAAGCGGGCTAGAAGATTCTTTCAGCAAAGCTGCCATTTTTTCCGCAGCTTGAATTCGGTATTATTCGGTTTTACCGATTCAGAAAAACGCCTTGGGGTTAATTATCGGTATTTATCAGTATATACCGAAAACACGGAACCCTAATTATTACGTACAAGTTAATAGAACACTCAAATCACAAATCAAGTTCTAGTAGTATGGATACAGCATTTTTAAAATCAACAGGATTAACAATTGTGGCGATGGATGTGGAAAGGTGATTCCAGTCAGCAGACGTACGAGGTATGAATGATCTGTAGTAGGTATTAGTGTGGCACTGCGGAATTTCGACTTTATGTATGTGATCATTGCGTGATGATATGTAGGATGGCTCCAGTAAGAGTTCAGTCTTAAGGATTGGGTTGTGAAAAAATATTTTCTGAAATAAACTTAATCGATAAAACTTTCGGCGTAAAGAAAAAGTTGGCAAGGATAGGCATTTTTTCATAGAGGTTACGCTTGATGTACGATGGTAATTAGAAAGAATGAAGCGCACAGATCTATTCTGGACAGCTTCCAAGGCGCCGACGAGGCTCTCAGTGTTAGGATCCCAAACAGAAGAAGCGTACTCAAGTTTTGGCCGGATTAGTGTTTTATAGAAAAAGAATTTCAAAGTCGAAGGAGTCTGGAAAAAATTACGTTTTAGATAGCCAAGCATGCGGTTAGCATTGGAAATGACGTGGTGAACATGCGATTCCCATGACAGGTTAGATGTGATGTGAACGCCCAGATATTTGTAAGTGTCAACCCGCTCTAAAGTCATATTATTAAGGATATAGGAAGGAGGATCGTTAATTCGCCTGGAAATTATCATATGTTTACATTTGTCAACATTTAATGACATGTGCCAAGTGTCACACCAACTTGATATGGAATCGAGATCATTTTGAAGAAGTAAGATGTCAGAACTGTTAACGATTTCGCGGTATACAACACAATCATCTGCAAATAAACGAATAGAAGAGTTGACATTCAATGGTAAGTCATTAATGTAAATGAGAAAGAGAAGAGGGCCAAGCACAGATCCCTGAGGTACTCCGGACGTTACTGAAACTTTGGACGAGTCGGTATTATTACAATTTACAAACTGTGAACGATTAGTCAGAAATGAGCGAATCCACGAAAGTACATGATGTTCAATGTTAAGTTTGTGAAGCTTAAGAAGAAGAAGTTTATGAGAGACCCTGTCAAACGCCTTGGAGAAGTCCAGAAAAACACTGTCAATTCGTGAACCACGATCTAGAACCTGATGGAAATCATTTGTTAGTCTTACAAGTTGTGTCTCGCATGAAAAAGATTTCCTAAAACCGTGTTGGTTAATGTTGAAGAATGAATTAGATTCAAGAAAATTAACCAGATTAGAATAAATTATATGTTCCATTGTTTTACAACAAATACTTGTGAGTGAAATGGGTCTAAAGTTAGAAGGAGAATGTTTGTCTCCAGTCTTGTGTAGTGGAATCACCCTTCCAGTTTTCCAGTCGTCTGGAAGCTGACCTAGTGAAAGAGATTGCTCAAATAGTTTAGACAAAATGATTGATGTATATTCTTTCGTATTCTTTAGAAACTTTGAATTAATATTGTCAACACCAGACGACGATGATTGTTTAGTTGACTCTATAATTTTTAAAATGCCATTCACATCAATGACAATTGGATTCATGGGAAAAAAGTCATTTGAAGGATATGATGGACAAAATGGATCAGTAACATTATTAAATACACTAGAAAACGTGTCATTGAGAATAGTCGAACACAATGAATCGGGAATCATTTCACCGGACTCATTTTTAAGTGAAAGGGAACGCTCAACACTGGGATTCATTACACTCCAAAATTGTTTAGGATTATTGATTAGCATAGATGGGAGGCACTCATTAAAAAAGTAATATTTAGTCTCCCCAACTGCTTTTTTGTATTCATTGGCTGCGAGATTATAACGTTGCCAGTATTCCTCCGAGCCAATACGCTTTGCGTTTCTGAACAAACGTTTCTTTTTATTTGAGAGCCTTCGCAGTTGAGGAGTGAACCATGGAGACTGAGTGTTTGTTATAATTGAGCGTAATGGAATGTGCTCATTAAATAAAGAAATGGCTTTGTTCTTATATAAATCCCAATTGGTTTGAACAGAACGCTCGCAAAACGCTGGCAAAAAGTCCTCCAAAAAACAGCACAGACCTCTATTAATCGCTGCGTAGTTGGCCCTTTTGTAATCCCGAATTTGTTTGATCTGCTTTCTATTACGGCACACGGGAGTTATAAAAGAAAAATTAAGCAACGAGTGATCACTAAGACCAGGAAGGTATAAAATATCAGAAATTAAATCAGGTGTATCAGTCAGTATCAGGTCAAGCACGTTCGCCGAAGAGTGTGTTGTCCTTGTTGGAAATCTTACAATTTGTGAAAGATTAAAGTCAGAACATAGATCTAAAAACTGGTTACATTCGGTTGAGGGGTTTTTCGATGAAGAGCTTAAATCAGACCAGATGATGCCAGGATAATTAAAGTCGCCCATAAGAAAAATGGGTAAGTTTGGAAAGCGAACACGGACAAGGTTAATTGCATCATGAAGTTGCTCAACAAAAGTATTTGACCCTGTTGGAGGACGATAGCAACAGCCTAATACTAGCTTTTTGTGTCAAATGGAAAGACCTACCTATATTATTTCGAGATCAGACTTTATGTTTATCAAAAAAGAATTAAGTTCAGGCACAGCTGCTATCAAAACTCCCCGCCAGAACGTTCCTTGCGGTCATTGCGGTATACATTAAAACTTTTACTACAATGAAATATTTCAGAATCCTTAACTTGAGAGGAAAGCCAAGTTTCCGTTAGCACAACTAAACCAGCATCACATGAGTCAATCATTGAGCACAAGTCATCGCGTTTTTTAATCAGACTTCGGATGTTAGAAAAAACAACTGGCACATTCGCTGGTCCCCTGCCCCTCTCGGACCGCTAGGCGGAGCCAGACGGCTGAGAAAGAGGAGCTGAAATTAGTGGAAGCACGCTAACATTTCTTTCAGAGCGCTGGAATGAGGTTGACACACATATTCGGTCTTCTTGGGGGTTGTACTGTTTTGTCAGCGCAATGGGAGCCGAGGGTGAACGACGAGGCAGAGGGCACGTGACAGGCGGTCGGCGGGAGAAGTCACAAGCTGGCGCGAGAGAGTGCGAGCGGAGCGAGGCTGAAGCTGGTACCAGGAACATCGGAGCCGGGCTGCCTGGCCTGGCCCATGGCGAACCCCGAAGCGGTCCACCAGCGAGGTCTGGAGCAAGACCGGTGGAAACGGCGAGCCCGGGCCATATGACCTGGGCTATGACGATCCCGGGATGGTTCCGCAGCGAGACTCGGGCATTGATAGCCCGGGACAGCCAGATTACGCAGTGCTGGCGTGAGAAAGGCGATCCGCAGGCCTGGACACGGACTCCGACTGTGAGCTCTGATCGACGGGCGACAACAAGGGTCGGCGTGCCTGGACTGCCGGTTCTCGACAACGGGCAACCGAGAGGTACAGTAAACCCATTCACTGTCTCTCGTTGCTGTGTATCACTCCCTGGGTGACGGGCGGGGCGCATACCGATCGGGCGCCGATTATTAGTAGAGGTATCTCCATAAAAGAACCCCACAGCGCATGGGCTGTTTTGTAAGCGCATGGAAGAACCAAGCTTTTGTTTTTGGATTCTTGGGGACCTATATTGCGAATCTCTATTTCATAGTTTTGTGATGCCATTAGGGGTGTTACTGCAAGCAATAATAACTAGAAAATTCCGTTCACGCACTGCTGTTTTGTGATGATTGTGTTTTGTTTTTTTATACATTTTTATTTTGAAGTGAAATCGTGTCACTCCTCTTGTGTTTTATGGTTTTGCACCTGAGAAATTTCTGTACAGTTCTGTCTCAAATTTTTATTTATTTTTTTATTTATCAATACTGCCAGCCCTTTTAGGGCCAAAGCAGGAGTGGATGATACAGAAATATTGGCACATTTGTCTCTGATACAAATTAAAACAACAATACTTGTGTGCACACACTCTTCTTCTAGCGCACACAACCATAACAGTAGCTTAACTTCTAACAAAGCAATATCACTTAATACAAAACAAACAAAGGAATAAACAAATAAAATAAACAAACAAACAAGTTTCTTTTTTTCTTACACTGTTTTTTCTACGTTTGTCTTATTTCTGGTGTGGAGATCTCATCGGCTCTTTTATTTTATATATAATTTAAATTCAGAACGTTGTTGGAGCGGATTTGTTCGTTGTGAAGAGTAAATCGTTAACAATATTATAATAACGCTAGATGAGAACGTGTGTGCATGTTTTTTTTAGTGTACAAATTTGTGTGTAAATTAAAATTCATATCTTTAATAATCAAGATGGCTGCCATAGCAAAGTTTGCGACCCCCCTCCCCCTTTGATATTTTCCTGGAGTGACGCCACTGCCTGGACATGGGGATTCATACGTTTCGGTAGCTTGCAGTAGCATTGCGACGTAAGCACCCGAAAATAAGATATACGATAATGAGTCAGTTGTGATTTCGAAAAAAAAATTTTTTTTCTCCACAAATATTAGTACTAGAAAAAGATATTTTGAAACCATATTTCCGATTTTAGTTGTATGCAATCCTGGACAAAGTGCCCGAGATTTAGCGTTAGATATATACATATCTCGGCTCCACAAGAGACGTTGTCTTTCAATGGCTTCATAACAAAAATTCAAATCGATCAGTATAAGGTTCCTTCATCGGCCTATTTTTGGTCGTGGCTAGGTTTCACCGGGATTTTTTAAAATGAAATGTGCTTTTCTAAGCCAATTTTCTATTCTCGTTTGCCATGTTCATTTATTTCCAATTGATTGAGACTCCAATGCTAACGTAGGAGCAGACTGAGGCACTTTGTATTTTGTGCCTTTGCCTGCCTCACCTCAATTATGTATCTCCTGTTTGAAGTCCCCGTAATATAATAAAAATGGCGTGTGACATAAAAGTATGCATATGCACATGTATAAAATCAAAACACAACCGGACGGTTTATTCAAGCGTGTCTTTTCAAGAAATATTGTTTTGGTTGCAAAAATGAAGAACGCGTACTCATCCGTGCATATATTTATGTAGCGAGTTCCATTTGAGGAGAAAGTAAAATTATTTAGAGGGTGTTTGCGTACATTGACCGCCATGGCTGCGCGAGTAGATCTCAGGATGGCGGAGAGGATGTACCACGATACCTCTGCGTCATGCAGAGGGTATTACTGACAGGCTTCGGAATTTTTATTTAATCGACAGACCGTGCCATATTGTCTACATGAGGGCTAGGTCATGTCCCTCTTCTTGTGAACTCGGTGACATATCTACGGTTGAAAACGTTGAGGGCAATTGTGCATGCGAAGAGCACTTCAGACATTTATTTTCTGAGCCGGACAGAAATGCCATTACGTCCATTAAACGTAACGTTATTGTGGGTCACTCTTTATTTGTGTGAATAAAATTACGCAAAATCGTACCAAGAACCGTTATAGGAACCTGTGGGCAAATCTCTAGGAGAGGCAACTCCTGGGGCGTAATTTGTTATGATCGCTCAACTTTGCTCAAGCGGAAACTAGGTCTTCAATAAAATTTATTTTAGAAATATAGTTGCAACTTTTAATATGAAATTATCAGGTAAGCAATCATTATTTTTGTCAACGTCTCACCTATCACCTTTAATTAAGCGATGCCGTTTCCAACTACCAGGCGCGTTCTCGCCTGAGAAAAACTTCTGTTATGACTAGTACGTCTGTGTGTATATTGAAGTGCAGCATCAAGCAGTTACCCGTGCTGCGGACAGGTTTCAATCAAACGCAAAAAATATGTACAAAAAAATGCTGAAAGATTTTTTTTGGTGGGGGGGGGGAGGCAAACAAGCTTCAGAGTTGCTCCTGACCACTGCAGATAACGCAGGCAACACTACTTTGCATATCAATAATTCCTAGAGCTTCTTCTCTCACTTTATTAGGAATGTTCCTGAGCGATGCCATAGGCGTTCCATGAAATATGTATAATTTATGCGCATTAATTCTGCATCCAAGATAAACATTTATTTTCAAGGTTTGGTTTATGGCTTCACTTGGGGCCCCTTGAGGGCTGTTTCCGGAGAATTGGTTAATCAAGTTAGCAGAGTAGCCTCTCGTCCCCAAGAGGAGAAACTCTTCGTGACCTTTCAGGCCAGAACTCCGAAAACGTAAACAAAGCAGTTTTGACTACGGTGACCTTCCTGAAATAATTGCCCTCGATTTACACTCCACGAAGTTCTAAGTGGTGCTACACTTGTCCCAAGAAAGTTTATTGATTCAAAGGGATTACGAAGTTATATTCTGCATAAAGTTAACTAGAACTCCGAATAAATAGTTAATGATCTTGAAGCATAAATGCTGTTATTTACAGGCTCTTATTAACGAAAAAAAAACTTACGAGACCGGTTATAACAATGTCGGTTATAACGAGATAGCGGCTACAGCGAAGCGGTCACGATTTTCCACTCCCCTTTTGCACTTCGTTATAATCGAAGTCGGTTATAACGAAATAGCGGATATAGCGCAATTATTTCCGATTCCCGTTGACTTTGTTATAACCGGTCTCTACAGTAAAACACGTTTTATGATCATAAGTTTCAGGTCCCCGGTACTCAAATGTGTTAATGCACTGCAGCTCGCAACGAATAGAGCGAAAGCTCCCACTGGATAACACTGGAACCTTGGACACAGTTTTAACCTTTATGCGTTTTGACCTTGACGAACATTGTTTCTGTGTTCAGTCGTGAACCGCTGCTTGTGATGCACGTGAAATGCAAAGGCAAGCAGTCATACTGCGCTGGAAAAAATGCACCGTTACAGACAAACCACGCGATACGTAACATATTATAAACCAAAAATTGCTTCGTGTAACTGCTCCTCTTCATAAAATGCATTCATTATAGCATTTGAACGCATCATGGAGCCTGCTGTCATGGCCCGCGAAACAACGACGATTTACTGGTACCCGATAATTCAGATTAGCCACACTTTCCCTCGTTTAAAACAGAATAAGGGTATAAGCCTGTACTAATGTAAATAAACAAATTAAATTTAAAAAAAATTAGTTTTTCTGAATTGTTAGGAGTCGCACACATATTCTGGTTAACTGAAATCGAGACAATCAGATAAGCCGTACAAATATATTAAATACTCGTTTCCTTTTAGCAGATCAGAATAATGCCAGCCTCGTTTAACACAGAACTATTTAGTGCCTATAGCGGTTCAGATTTTTTTGCACTTCACTCGCTTTCTAGGGGCTGTGTGATTAATATTAATGTTCCTTTCATTTAGTGGACTGCAAAAAGTTTTTTCCCAATCTTGTCGGTAGTGCGCATCCGCGAAGATGCTTTTAGAGGTGGACTTTTCATTTCATTGTTGAGATGGAGTCTTGGTCTAGTTGGTAATTTACAATAGGAGGCACGCGATCATAGTCTACTGCACGATAAAAGCGGGACTACTGTTTTCGACAATAAGTTACTGCAAAAACAAAAGTGAGAGATGTTTGCAAATACCTGTAATTTGAAATTAGAGCGCAGCTCTTGAGCAGGGTGAGGGGAGGGTACGAAGGGGAAAGTATGCTCCTCCTACTCCTCCGTACCCTCGCCTCCTTCCCTCCTTTTCCGCTCCTCTTCCCCCTCTCCTCTCTCCTGCTCCTCCAGTTCAGTTTCCCCGTTAAATTTAGCGGGAAAAAGGACGTTTCATGATTTGGCGTTACGTCACCTATGAACGAATTCAGTTTCTTCGCTAGATTTCGCGGGAAAGTTATCGTCACGTGACCTCAACACCAATTCAATTCCGCGCTAAATTTAGCGGGCAATCGAATTGGTGTTGAGGTCCCGTGACGTAATTTTTTCTGCTGAATCTAGTGGAGAAACAGAATTTTCTGCTAAATCTTGCTTACAAACTGAATTTCCCAGCTAAATCTAGCTGAGAAACTTAATTTGGCCTCTAAATCTAGCGGGGAAACTGAATTTTCCGCTAAATTTAGCAGGGAATTGAATTGGTGTTGAGGTCACGTGCCGTCCATTTACCCGCTAAACTTAGCGCGGTTACGCCGACGTCGGAAAACCCGGAAACGGGCGACTAAGAGCTGCGTTCTAAAATAAAATGGAGCCGGAACAGCTGGCAGTACAAACTACAGTGTCTGGAACACGTCTTCGAATGGCGCGTGTAGCGCCCTATCCCGCCCCTGCATCGCAGTGCCCCAAAAGTGGACACGACGTCACAGACGCCTACCGGTCACGTTGTCGAATGTCAAAAATAATGGGCCGTTGGTGCTGGAAGTCCCGACAAAAAAATCTAGGAGCGAACGCGAATGCCTCCCTCGACGCGCGGCGTTCCGAACTCTGGCTGCTGTCGGTTTCGTGGACCGTCCAGCTGGAAAGCGACCCGCAGAAGAACACGCGCATCTGCTGCATCCGCCACCGATCCATCCACCGGCGTCGCGGCTGGCGACTACATGGCAGTGTCTATAAAGGTCATCGAGCGGGAATATCGAGGGTCGACGTTTTTAGTACAGGTTAAACGCACCACTTGTGGATGCGTGGCAGATGCCGTGTCTGCAACAGAGCATATAGCCCTTACGCGCGGTTGTGACGCCGCGCTGCTGCGGCGTCTCTGCTGTTAGTCACGGCGCATGAGTAGATCCTCTACCTCACGGGTATCTGGTGTCTTTTCACGCACGTTTCCCACACCTAATGTAGGCGAACGCTGGATCTCGTGTAAATATAACGTTGGCGCACAGGTCAAGATGTATATATGAAGAAGTGTGCTTTGGCTTGATGCGAAGCAAAATCAACTTTACTTTTGAAAAAAGCAAACGCATTTCGTATCATTGATGCGTTACTCATGGACAAGACCATCAACAGATGAAAAGAATGCGTGTTGTAGCTTTAGTTGAGATGTCGGTTTTTGGTGGTGATAAGCGATACGGAGGTCACATCTTGAAGGCATATCCCCTTTAATTAACAATTAGTTAATTTTTGTTTTAGATTCTCGTAAAGTAAGATGATTCAAAGCAAATTCTATCTTTAGTACGCGAGTGTCCATGATACACCTACATTTATGGGGATGTATAAAGGCTGCTCTCGAGAAGCGACCGGTTGAATGAGGCCAGACACTAATACAGAGTTATCACGATGGCATCTGCTGCACATCGATTTACCACTGTATACCCCTTTAAGAATCATGAGAATATTTTCGAAGTTAGGCGTCTGACAGGCGCTCCGGGTGTGAATAAGTGCAAACTAGATGACTCGGTGTAAAAGAAACGGGACCGATATACTCGACACTGACTGCGTTTTTTACATGTTAATGTCCATCGTCCCCTAGCACTTTCTGCGCTGTGTCGGTAGCGTTTTCGCTGAACAGTCGTCAAACGAAGTTGCTAAACAAATCTCCGGCCTTTGCGCTCAACCCAATGCTGCGCTGTATAATATTGAGAATCGAAACTCGCAGAGCCGTAACCTGTGCCACATATTTACAAATAGTTCAAGATTGCGGTCGCTGTAAATTGCAACCTATCCATCTTTAAAGAAAAAAACTATCGTGGGTTTTCGGCACGTTGATGATAATGATGCAGCTAGTGCAACACTCGCGACCCCTGGTAGTTGGAGGGTGTCTGGAACCCTCTTAGGCTGCTAAAACCTGCTCACCGCAGCTCTTCACCTGAATCGTGCATTCTGAGTTTTCCAGGCTTTTGTTGGGGTTGCCACTTGATCTTCTTTACTTATGTTACGTGCACTTTTCTCTTAATCTTCCCCAGGAAGGACCAGTGCTCATGCCCTGGGTGCTTCCTATTTAACCATTTCCGCTCGGTACTTCAGGGAAACGAAATAAAGGAGCAATCTCGAACGGCCCCGCGACGTGCGACGTTGCGAACATTGATAACCCTTCTCCGTCGAGATAATCCCCAGAACGTCCGCCACCAGTACCAAGAATAGCTCATCGGGTTGGGGTAGCAGACGGCTCCATCGCATTCATTAATTTGCTTTTGAGTTGTTGCGGGAAAAGCTAGTTCTCTCCAAACGTGCCCCAAAGACAGTTCCTCTTTGATTCTGTCCGATCGTCGGATGGAATCGAGCATCGTGTGGTACTTTCAATATAGCATTTCAATTAACTTTATAATAAAAAAATGATACTGGAAAAAATATAAAACGAACAATCCCATAGACCGTCTCATTTAAGAGGCTGTGTGTGGTTGTCTGTTTTCTTACTTATTCCCAGCCACGGTTTTTTATTATGAATTTAACTCACCAGCTTGCCTACATTTCTTTTCACCTACATCATTTGAATGTTTACACTTGCTGCATGACTTTAAACTATCCTATGTCGTAAATTACTTTTTGAACTCAGAAACATTTTCTGACCAGCACAATTGAGGGTGTGACGCCGCGAAAAATTTGCTTAAACAAGTTATTTCAGTCACATTCTTCCAGTCGCGCGCGTAAAGGCCCGTTCATACATATGCGACCGAGTACGGCCAAGAGAGACCAGACCGGTTTTTAAGCCTCTTGGAACTTCTTAGGATCAGCTCCGCTGCAGCGCATCCGGTCCTAAGACGTCGCAAGATGCTTAGAAGCTGGTCTGGTCTCTCGGTCTTACTCGGCCGCAAGAGTGCGAACGGGCCTTCATCGACAAGAATACCTTACAGCTTGCTGCTTTTATTCCCAAATGTTGTGCAGTAAGCATTTTTTCAAAGGCGCGAAGAGAGTAAATACACCATGGAATGCAAAGTGATAATTATAAAGAAAAAGAAACGCTATTTTTTCATCATCGGCAGTGTTCTAAATTGCGCCTATACGTAGCCTACAGGAAGTAAATCCACAGCCAGATCGTTTAGGGTTAGCAGGGACGCCGTGGAGAGACCAACATCAAACCCAGTGGGTGGGTTCACAAAACGCTCCCTTGTCCCTGGGGTCGAGTCTTTCTTCGAACGGTGTATTGGTTTTGGCGGGTCAGGACTGCAGTGAATGGAGGCGCTCTGTTTGTGACATCTGGTTTAGTGCCGCTGAGCCGTAGCCCTCTCTTCGGTCCGTCTTGACGGGAAAGCCAGATGCGCCGTTGAGCGGAACGCAGCTAGACGACGGTTAGTCGAACGATCTGTTCAACCCCTGTTCTAAAACTCGTGTAATTTCCGGCTTTTTTTTTCTTTACGGCAGCGCGACTGCTGGAGTTTTTATGAGTTTGCTGGCATCGCAGAAATTGATTTGGCGATACACCCGGAGCGTTTTGCTCGGTAGTGTTTTTTTTTCATGTCTTTTGTAAAGATGTTAGTTAATAATGTACGAGTTTCGCGTTTTGACTGATATAACATTTGCTAACCTTCCAAAAACTGCAACTTGAAATGGAATCTTCGAATTTTGTTTTGTTGTGTATGAATACGACCGTAAATAATCGCCAGGTGAATATTAATCTACAGGAACTCCCGAAATATATTTTAATTTAAGTGAGTTTATAAAAAGCAGAGGTTTCTACTTGCGTTGACGTGCCGATTTACTACCTCCTCAAAGGATACGGAATCAGGGAGAGATCAGCTATTCAAGAAAAAAAAACAGTTAAACACGAAGCCAAAGAGAGAGAGACACACACACACACACACCACGCACACATATACACCCGCAGATACATAGTCATGACTCTGCCAATTTCCGATGAATAATGCTAATGTCGACAAACCAAAATTTAGGTGGTCGCCTTACTCGTGATGTAAACTGCAATAATACGCACTCCACATCTTCTTTTTTTGTTTTTTTTTGTTTTAGATTTAATGTGTTGTATTGCACCTTCTAGTACCTGCCTCTTACGGGGTTAGGGTGATCCACGTGAGCACACCTTTAATTTTGAGCTTTGTATTCGCGGGTTAGCAACCAAGTTATTTCTTTGAGTACGCACATCTTTTGTGTGTCCAATTCTAAGACTCTCTAGTGTGTATCGTGCATCGTTATGTTAAACTCCTACCTTTATTTTAAATACAGATAAACAGCTCTGGCTCGCCTTGTTCACACTTTATCAGCTGTTTTTTTTCTATCTATCCAATGCCAAATGTATGCATACGATTAGTTTTTACTGTTCCCTTTATTTCGCGCGTGTGTGTGTGTGTTTTGTTTTTTTAATCCGGTATATCTACCTTTTTGCTTTTTTTCCTTCATCTAGTCAAGAAGAAAGCCAGTGCGTCAGAACGGAGTGTCATCCTGGCGTTTCTGCAACCATATGCCCTCCGCTGAATGTTTATGCGCCATGCTACACCCCTTGATCGTTTTTGAACTATGAACTAACACAAAGTTTCCAAACAATCCCTCGTTTGCCCACACAGGGTGCGTGCACTTCGCGTGCGCACAAACCAGATTCTTCTAAAGCGAACCTTGTGCGCATGCGCAGCGCCGACCGCAGCGCCACCACAGTGGTGTGGCGTCTGAAAGCTGTGTTGGCGTACAGCCACTGACAGATTTAAGAAACGCAGGGGCGGCTTATTACGTTAATGACCATTGCTTCGTGACTCCTTATTCAAACGTTTGATCAGTTACACGCTCAATTCCACCGCTGCAAGAAGGCAAAATTGTGTGATGTAACAGAGTGAACTAGAGTGCCTTCATGTGCGCTTCGCACATGAAGGCTCCCAGAGTGAACCTTTTTCGCATCCCTGCTGGCGTTTCTTTGACTGGTCTTTGTTGTGCTCGCGTACGTAAACCTAAAGCCGTGTCGGCACAACGAGGTGCGTTGTATTGGTGGCAGGCCCAAGCATGTCGAACGTTATCGGCGGATAAAATTTCAGGGCCAAGAGATTCGGTGACATCGACGCTATTCGCGACTCCAGCGAAATCGACGCCGCGTAGCGGCGACGCCGAAGCTCAGAGAGGAGGTCGTTTCGACTCTGTCGTCTGCTATCGCTGCTTGGTTCTCATATAGGCAGCATAGAAACAGACATCGTTCCCAGTAATTATTTTTATTCTTCCGCCGTGTCGTTCCTACACACTGACTAGAAGAAGGTTTCTACCTTCGAAAAATCGCTTTGCTTTCATATGTAACACCGATTTTATGATGCCGTGCAAGACATTTATGGTGGTCCGCGTGTTGAACGACGAAAACGACCTCCTCTCGTCCGCCATTTTGCCTGACCAGCGCGCCCCCTATAGTTCGCTGGAGTCGCGAATAACGACGCGGTGTCGCGAGAATGTTTCCGCCGGGAGTGAGCGAAGAAAGGCCCGCGAAGGACTGTTTCCACGCCGCTCATCATAGGCGAAGACAAGAACGACAACAACCTTATAAAATGCGAGGGTTTTGTAATATGGTACGTTGTGTTGATGTACGAACTAATTCCTAGTGCCTCTGTCAGGTTCATGTTGTCGACATTGGCAGAAATATTTACAACCGAAATTTGACCCTTCGGGGAAACAAAAAACACACTACCTTGATCATGGTGACGAAGAGCGGGAACAGAATGTTTTCTAGGAAATAAGCCCATGCTTTGCGTTTGTGTGACTTCACGTGACGTTATTAGGTAACATGGCTGTGAGATTGCATGGCGACATGATTGCACGCGACGGGACGATGCAACATAATATCATGGGGACACGTGACGTCATATTATATGACACCACGACCTCACAAAACACGAACGTCGGAGTCGCGGAATCTCATATGATGTCAAGTTGACACGTGACGTTTCAATATCACGTTGCTGCGTGGCATCAACTGACGTCATGATGTCAAGTGACGTCAGTCCTTCGTTGCGCTTCTTCGTGACGGTTTTTTTGCAGAATTATACTGATAAAACGCATTTTGTGTAAAAAGATAGCTTCCCTCTATAGTAGCATAGTGTTTTTGAAGAAGGGGCTGGCAGATACTAAGACAAGAGAAACAACCGGATGAATTATAAGACAAAATGTATCATACGCGTGCATGGTGAATGAAGTGTAAAAACATAAGTAAACACATACGAAGAAATAAACAAAAACTATAACGCATTGGCGGCAGTCACGAAATATATAGAAATACGAAACGCAATACAAAATATAATAACGTATTTGGCCTTTCCTGGCCTATCGTCTTAGGAAAGATATGTCTATGTCGAACTGTGCAATATGCACTTTTTAAAACTTAAACCAAAAACAAAAAACAGGTGATGACATCTTTAAGGCAAGGATAAATAAACAAGGAGAAGAAGCGCGTGCCTTTTGCCCATTGTGATCTTTTATGTACTTATTGTTATTTACGCACCGCAAAGTGGCCCTGAAGAGTCGCAAAGGTGAGACTGCTTCAGACACTCCTTCGAGAATCTAAGCATATGTTCTCCGCCGGCAATACAAGTGCAGTGTCCAAAGTGTCGCTTAAAAGACAAGCCTTAGAGTGTATGACTGCTTTGTCATTGAGCGCCTTTTAGAGAAAATAAGCCTCCGGAGATACGGAGGAAACAGCACACGTGTTGCAGATCGTGGGCGTCGCAATCTTACTAAAACATTTTTGCCGCTCGCGTTTCTTAAGAGGCACGGGTTGAGATAAAAATGGCGATCGAGCAGTCCTTTCGGAAGGTCAGTGGCGAGAAGAACCAACATCTAAATGCCCATACAGAGTAGGCCCGATAAAGATTAAAAAAAAAGTAGAAAAATCAAGGAACCTTTTTTTTTTCTGTGTCAGTTGTGTTTCCGTCCTTGTCCTTTTTTCCCCAGTCTCGAGTATAACAAAATGTGCAAAGTTTCAACGTTACTCACTGTTCCCTTTGCAGGATAGAATGGACTTTTGCACCACAGCTTGCGTTTAGAATCGATCGCGACATTCAAGGTGCAGACTTGAAAGCTCTTGATCGCAATAAACACGCTTTTGTGCCATATACGAGTAGCATATCTATTTCATATACGTAAAATAAATTGTTAACTTTTTATCAACATAAACAATGCGTCTCAAGTTGGAAGCTTAGCCGACTTGGTGATCTACGCTGTGTGACAATGTTAACGCGAACGAGCAATAGCTGATATTTAGCGTTTTTTCCACTCAGTATTGAAGGTCCGCCATCAAAACATTCGATGTGGTGGGAAGTACGCAGTCGGCGCACTAGCCTAAGCGGTACATATCTGTGCCCATCAGTTAAATTATGAAGTAAAATGCGAAAGGGAGTCGAGGTCATGTCCGCGCTAAGAGTCTCTCGCAGTATATATTGAGTACTACCTTTGTCTTACGCGGAGGTTAACAACCCTCGTGAAAACCTTCTTTGAAGTATACGCGAATCTGTTCGCGGCTCAGCCTGTTCCTGTCGGGGTGCTCTGGTTCGCGGATCCTTTAAATACAGGAGTAAGGTAATGAGTTGAGCATTTTGGTACAAACTTGGATAAAAACACAGCCGGAAGTTGGGGAAACACGTAAAGAAAACAGGAGATGAAACGAGACGGCTGACTATCAACGAAATTTATTGAAAACCTCTTCCTCATGATGTGGCCTATTCCAAGTCAATATGAAAACATATGGTCTGCATATCGACATGTACGAAATCCCCTCTCCAGGCCTGGCAAACTGGCCGATGCAGAAACGATGGAGCGGGAGAACATGCACCATCTTGCAGGGGAACGGGAGCAGGTGACTTGGCTTTCCATTGCAGATATTGCTAGTGCAGTGCAGCTTTCGAAAACTTCACCATCCTGTCTAGACACCGCAATCCGAAGTCCCGCGAGGTGTTCGAAGCGCTGGCCATCGAGGACCACGCCGAAGATTGCGGCAGCGCACCGTCTATTTGTCAACACCGTTCAAAAAGACGATATCTCCGTTGTGCCCCACCCAACGTACCGGCGGTACAAGTTGGAGTGGGGAAGTGTAGACAAAGTGCTTTCCTGTTTACTTTCTAAAAAATTAAACAATTTTGTACATTTTAACTAAGATAAATGTTTCTGCTTGAAGACGCCACAGCATGAGGAAGCAGTTTTCAGTAAACACATTGGTAGTCAGCCGCTTCATCTCATCTCTCCTGTTTTCTTTCCACGCTTTTCCCTAAGTTCAGACTGTTCTTATACTTTAAAAACGTTTGTCACGAAGGCCTTTCACGTGTCCGTAAAACAGGACTCGGGAGTCGGAAGTATATCTTACATTTTGGTCGGCTTGCAAACAACTTATATAATGATCACTCTCGTAGAATTTATTTATATTTACACAATAATAACAATTTTGCCTTCAATAGTAATTCATTGAATTTAAATCTGATCCTACATTTTGTACCCTAAGCTTTTCGCGTAAATCTAATTGCAAGAAAAGATCGAATTCGTATTTGAGTGCCATGACAAGTCAGTCAGCTCTCAGTGACACCCCCAACGTGGAGACGACTAATTAAATCCTACTTATCACCAAGATTAAGGGTAATTTATTTAAAAAAAGATGAAGGTTCAGTCACAAAACTGGGTAACATTAAAATTTTGCGAATTACGCGTGCAGTGTGTTGATTGACATTCATGCAAAATAATGTAAAGAAAAAGCCTCTTGCAATAATATCCTTTAAAACTTTTTGGTTTGTACCACCTTGTGCTCAAGCACAAAGCTTTACGAGGAATTAGGTTGCTCTAGCGAAAGTCAAGAGAATCCCGCTCTAGCTTTCATCGTCAGTCTTCTGGCAGTCGCTCGTTCTCAAGCGTAAATGTATAAACAAGTCCTTAAAGTAACAAAATTCGTTCTGCTAACATGCCGAGCTTTTCTATAGATAGAACCCTTAGCAAGTCGACTATTCACGTCCTCGCCAAATCAATTCGGTTAAAAGATAATCTGTTTTTCCTTTTGTTCATAACGCGATGTTTGGTGTTTTGATACGCTGAATGCAACAGTTGAAGTTCCGTACGAAGGCTTTTGTAAAACATGAAGCCGTGCTATTTTCCTGGTAGAAACTGCGGACACACGAAAGTTGAGACTATACCTGAACGTAAAGCCGTTTCTATATAAACTTAAAAACAAAAACTTGAACGATGTATCGTCTTAAGGGAACCATGCAACCGTATGGGAAGGAATGTTTCTCATTCTACATAGGCTTACTGGCAAAGAGTGAGATTCTAGTATACTCGTACGTGGCGCACTGACCAAAATGCTTTCTTGTGGCCGCGTAATTTTAAGGACGAAAACGGACTCCTATACTTTACGTACTCTCCTTCTCAATACATGATGCCAAAGTTTTGGGGATAGCTTTGCTGGGGTTGTCGACCACGGGATCCCAGAGGATTTTGTCATCAGACTCTGCGATGGCCACAGTGACCATATTTAAATGTGGCTCATACAGTGCAGAAGAGCAATGCTTGAGTATTCGGTTTTGGGTTGGTTACAATCGATATCTCCACGTGCATTCGGTAATGGCTAGTGCCCGAACGCTGTGCTCACGGGAATAGTCGAAACGTAACAATCTGTAAATCTGCAGCTCTCGGGTAGGGTAAAATAATTTGGCGAGAGATCATTGGCACCAGATCACTTCGCCACTTGTGCGTTTCTTGAAATGAGAGGTGAATGCTGCTTGATTTATTGAACTTTTTTGTAACTGCTTTTACTTAGAGAAGACAACTAAAGCGTGTTTAATTAGTTATGAATCTTATTTAATAACTGAGACAGATACTTTCTAAAAGTACAAAAATGTTCACATCACACCTTTAAAACTGGGTCGTTTTGAGTACGACCGACTTCGTTAGAATGCTACAAATTGCTACTATGGTAACCAGGTTATTATGATAACAGACTTTAACCATTTATCATTCAGACAAAAAAAGAAACGCCGAGACACATGGACTGTGAACGTATGCGTGTCTTCTAATGTCTTGCAGACGGGAACAACTGCGCAAACTGCGAACCCGTTTCATAGCCCAGTAGGCATTGCCATGGCAGCGCGCAGATGCTAATTATTGGAAGGGTCCAAAACATCTCAGATTTACTAAAATTTACAAAATTGCACTATAGGCTAAAGATTCTATTACCTTGGCATTCTAAAACTACTCGCGTCTGGCGTGGCTGTGACACTGTGTATATGCTGTCACGTTAAATGACCCGCCTTAATAGTAGCTCAGATTGTATCAACTAAGAACTGGAACATAGCCATTATCGCTTTATAGTCAATAAGATCGCGACATTAGCCAGTAAGAACACCGCGGAAAGAATCACAAAGCAAGGAGCATTAATACGACGAGCCACACCATTCGCTTGTTAGGGCTTTCGGTTACTTTAGCGAAATGCGAAGAGTCTGAACGCGGCGGGATGTACTCAAACGCAAATGTCTCAACTAGCCTTGACACGAACGTTAGAGGCTTTTCTATAAAATAAAAAAAATGTTTTACCCTCACAAAAATAGCCTGTCTCTATTCAACAGACCCAATCCGCATTCGTGCATTCACATGCTCCGCTGGAAGCGTCTTTCTCGACGAATATTTTTTTTCAAATCGCAGTTTGTCTCAATAAGATTTCCTTAAATCCGAACATTTTTGACACTTTGTCCCAGTTGCTAACGCAACGTTCTAGGCTGTTCAGTTTGTGCCGACCGATGCATAGTTTATCTTTTGGGTGTTGACAGTTATGGAGATATACGACTATAGACGGCGGGGTCAATGTTTATAGACGACCTCGCGCGTTTTGGACACGCTGGGCACGGGAGGGCTGCAGTCTAAGTTGTGTATGCACAGTTTTCATGATTTCAGTGCATCGTCAAACTTGATTAGCACTTGGTCACAAAAACAATAAAATCCCTAGAGACCTTCCAGAGTGCTCAGGTCGCCGTTTTTCTTCAAACACGAAAACAATATTGAAGCGGGCGAGTGGACAGACGGCCAAAATAAGTAAAAACAATAGCATAAAAAAAGAATAAACAAAAACGCTACCGCGCTATGCGTTATCCACGGCATATTCCGTTTGGCCAAACGATTGACCTTAGCGGACGCTAAGAACCATTTCCAGTAAATAGAGCGCTGTGAACACGTCACGTGACCACGTGTCCAGCGCGTCGTTGTGCCCCTTCCAAAGGTCACGTGGCATTTAGGCGGCATTGGGCTGGCGCCTATGGCTCGTAGCATCCCCTGTGGTCCATCGCTAGATGAAACACAGTTTATAACAACGTCGGCAGTATAGTATTCCAAATATAGGATCTAGTCATGTATATTTGTTGAACTTTATACCGAGGACGCATTTTCGCATTTGTTGTTATCTTTAGGGGCGGAATTTGCTCGCAGCGACTACAACTGTCCCTCTAAAAAAAGTAAAAAAGAGAACCCGAGGTTTGCATATAAGTGGCCTACTGCAGCCAACGGCCTACATTGCTGCTCCCTTCTCAAACAGCCTGTTTTTTGTAATGGCTTCGATTGCGTTGTCAAGCTAGCTTCCAAATCTGTGCTCCCCAAGTACATTTATTTGGTTAGAGCATGCGCGCGGAAAAAACATTCCCAGTAGTCGATGAGTTTATTGAGAGAGGTGCGTCCTCATGAGTCAAAATGAAGTTAACTAGGATATGCATATATGTCGAGCTCATATTTTATTCCTAAATTAATTTATCCCTCATCGGTCGCCCGAGTGGCGTTAGACTGGCGCAAGTGCTGGCAGGCTGGTGGTTCTACGTGACAATGAGTGACGAAGTTTATGTAGAACTGAGAGCCTTGAGGCCAGTCTTATAGAGGGATATATGGTGTTATCCCACCGAGGTTGAAAAGATTCGGGCTTTATTCGCGCGTTTGTGCGCAATCTTCGTCACATTAATGGCTCCCCTGGTGCGTAACCTTTGATTACCGGGGTTGCACGCTGTGAAAACAATTGTTTTCTTTATTTGTTTTGCGGATATCATCCGCGCATAGGGGAAGCAATAAAGGCATGATGCCTGGCAGTCTCCGCACTCCCTCTTCCTCCTCTTCTGTTTAGCAGTGCAAAAGGAAACAATTTATATAATCATGCGCGAAAAATGAAACCAAACAATGCATATTCATATAAGGCATCAGTTACGTTAATATAATAGAACGTCTCTCATAAAAAAGTAAAGAAAAAAGAACTACAGTCTACATAAAACATTAAATGTTTATTTAGCCTCAAATGTAAAGTATGACGTAAACTGCTTCATCATCATTCTGTTATGAAGCATGCAATTCATAGCATTAAAGCAGAAAAAAAGATCGGCTTAATGGTTCCTAAAACAGGCCAATTGCATAATAACTCCTTCTCCACACAATACCGATTCAATGAAAGAAACTTTCATTATACAAAAGAAAATGCAACATCACCTTTCGCCAGCACCCCTCGGCAAGGATTTTCGAATCTATAAAACGACTGATCAAAGGAATTATGTTTATCTCTGTTCCGTTTAGAATTTCTAATATTTGGAAAGTTAAGGCTTCTTGACCATAATTTGTTCTTCTAGGTGGCATTTTTCGCTTTCGGTCTCGAAACGCGTAATAAATTAGACTTCATGTTGGTTTGGAGGGAAATATTTTTATGTATCCATTGCAAGTGTTTGAAATATTAAATCTTGTCGGCTTTTAGCACAATAGATGTAATAAAAAGTGGCTATGTCTTTGCATACCTTCTGCCCCTCTAACTTTCGCATATAAGTAGGATTTTGTTTTGCAAGATAATTAGTTCTTTCCAGTTTGCAGCTGTAGTTCTTCCCCAAACCATAATGCCATAGCTGAATTCTGGATTAAAAGAGTGATTACAATAATGTCTGTTTCAGCCAGTTAGGTAGTAAATTTTGTATTATATAAATGCTTCTAGAAACTCAGGATAAAGCAGCTTTGAGTTTATTAATATGGGTATTTCATGAGACGCCCTCTGGAAACCATGCACCCAAAAAACTTTATGCTACTTGTTCCCGTAGCGTACTTTCAAATGTTATCTTGATAGCACTGTCATCTCGCTTCTTTATTGGCTCGACATTTGCATACTTAGTAGTAGTAGTCGTATTTAGAGCAAATAATTTAGTTTTCTAACAATATAAAAATGTTTTAAAGGCATTCGTCAGCTAATTTTTCACAAGTTTTGTCTAACCTTAAAAAAACAAAAAAGGAAAAAAAAAACGTTTGAGTCGTCGGCGTATATTACCATTTCAGGACTGACTGACATTTTCGTCATATCCTTTCAGTACACAAAAAACGGCCCTAAATTGTAACCTTGCTGAACGTCATGCCGAATTTTTATTTTGCTACACGACGCATCATTTATGCTTACATATGGGTACATATTTGTGAGATATCTCCTAATTAGTGTCATTACTACCCCACGTACTTCATAGTTATCGCTTTTCAAGTGAAATATCGTGCATTATAGTATCAAAGACATTATATGGATCCAAAAACAAACCAAGTGTGACTGATTTGCTTTCAATATATTCAATTATCTTATCTTTCATTTCAGTAAGTGCCGATTCCGCACACCTGTTTTCCTAGAATTCAAATAAGGCCTAAAATATGGTGTTCAACTTGTTTAAAAAAATACATTTAGGCCATTTTTAATAACATGCTCACAATATTTGAAAATATTGGGTATACTGATATTGGCCTATAGTTATTAATTACGTTTATCTTCCGAACTTGTACAGCAGTTTTACTTTTGCTGTATTTAGTTGTTCGGGGAAATTGCCACACATCAGCATCTTATATATTATATGGGATAATACAGGACTTATTATGCAGCTGTTATATTTATTCGGTAAAACTTTTATTTCCTCTTCGCCAGCGGCTACGCTGCTTATGAAACCATTCATAAGTTTATCAATTGCAAGACGAGTCACTGGAATGAGCATGATAAACTCTGATTGATTTGTTTTCTTATTTCTGCGAGTCATCTGGGATTGTACTTGTTTTCGCGATCGTGCCGATGCTAATAAAATTCCGATTCGTTAGGTCGGCGAGATTTTTTCCTGACGCACCTGCACTATCGATGAGTAGTTTCTTCACATTACTCAGCGGTTGGTTTCTATTCAGTAAATCATTAGCTGTGTCCACTAATTTTATATGGTCATTGTAGTAGGCAAAAATCAATTTTGAGAATACTCACACTTTGCTATTTTGCTCGTAAAAGATCAAAAATCAACTTTGTCTAAGTTTGTTTGAACAAGGACAATAAACACGGATCGTGAAGCTCTATAAAGGCATGGTATTTGCGCTCTTACATTTTTAATTTTTTTTGAAAAGATCAAAAGTCACTTACGATTTTCTAATATTTTGTGCTTTGCTTTAGTTTCACTATAGAAACATATTCACCATAGAAGCGTTTAAAATGAATCAGAATGCTTTTATAGGCATGCAACGCATCTTCCTTTATTTTGCGCTGCCGAAACCTTCATGGTTTAGTGTATTTTTTTAGTTTAATAAAATCCAAAGTTGAAATGTGGAAATCGTCATTTATGTTATACAATATGACACCAGCTGTAATAAGGTTCTTTGTTTGTAAGGCATTTTTCAATTCATGTTGAGGTATCGCATGTCCCCTTGGTAGGCATCGTTATTACATTACGACATGCGTACTGGTGAATGACGTCTCGGAATTTTCTCGAGGGGAGCTCATCTGAAAAGTTTCTATATTTATGTAAGCGAGAATCGCAAATAAAACTCTAGATCCAGGAACGCAAAATACGTTTTCAATAGATGACGACTCAAGCGCATTGCCTGAAGCCGGCCTGTACAAGGCAGGAACAACGGTGTTTAGTATCTTTATAAATACACTTTTTTATGTTTTTATTCATTCTGAGTAGTCCATCTCTAATCTGATGCCGTAGGTTATTTTTCAAATAATTAGCTGCACCCTTCATCCAATTTTTTGTGTGGGTGACTTGTTTATTTTTTGAGGAGTTGTTTAGCTCTTTTGATTGTCCCTGCGTCCTCCCCGTTGCTGTGAGGGTAGTTCGGACTTGACGTTGAATGGGTCGCTCGCCATTCCTGCATGAGCACGGCGAATTTACGTGACGCGAATTGCGGTTCGTTATCTGTTCGGAGATTTCTCGGCACTCCATGTCGTGCAAACTTTGGGTCGAGGACGGTGATAACGTCCTTGGTTGTTGTCTTGAGAGCTTCCAGGTCTGAGAACCTTGAATAGTAATCGACAGCAACCAAGTAGTTACTGCTTTCATGAACAAAAGGTTCATGCCCACGTCCTTCCATGGGTAGTGTGGCAGTAGAGGCATCAAAAGCGGAGGTTGACTGGGTTTCCAGCGGGCTTGACAAAGGGGCACCTATGGACGAAACTGTAGTTGGAGGAGGTCTATTTGCCTGACCACCAGACTGATTCTCGTGCTCTGTTGCGCCATTTAGACACACCCTGGTGACCTGTGTGAAGCTTCTCCAGGATTTCAAAGTATAGGGCTTCCTGTATGACGAGTCGATTGCCCTAGGACAACAGGCCTGCCATTATGGCTGGTTCGCCGGCAACTTCGTAGAAGTGGCGTACTTCTTCAGGAAGCGTCATTTTATACGGCCATGTCCGGAGAGCGCGCTATAAAATATACCTTTTACTTTTTATTTTCACAGAAATTATATAGTATTTTTTTCTAAATGTATCTGATTATTGTTTTTTTTGTGTGTTTTTTTTCTTTTTTTTTCTTTGTGCTGTCCGACAATGAAGTGGGGGCCTGGACCTCGTCAAGCCGACAACTGTCGGCTTTTTGAGCATGCCTCCAGCAACTATTTTTCAACATGTCGGTGCAAATATAATAAACCAGTGCATTAAATATTTCATTATTAAAATTTAATTACCCACTTCGTTACGGAGTCTGTCTGTATCACGTTCTTGATGTGATCCAGCATTTCTTGTGAAGCTGGAAGATGTTCCAGCGTGAGAAGCTCGTATTTTATGGTGCGAGAGTCTGTGCCGGGTAATGGCTTGCGTGACAGCACGTCGGCTCTGTACATCGCTTTTCCAGGCATGATGTCCTGTGGTGTGTTCGTACGAGACCAGTCGCATTCGGAATCGCTGGAGTCGGGGGCTCAGCTCATCCACTATCTTTGTTGTCATGAAGGGGACCAGCGGTTTGTGGTCTGCCTCAATGAGAAACTTCAGTCCGAGGATATATGCATGCGGAAGTGATCACAGGCCCATGTTATCCCGCGTGCTTCTTTTTCTATTTTAGCCTAGCGTTGCTCCGTCTTAATGAGGGAGCGCGATGCACAGGCAATGATCAGCCGATTGCCGTCGGTATCTTGTAGAGAGACAACACCATTTCCGTAAGACCACCTAGCTGAAGCTTCTGCTTACATGATACGGCATTTTCCAACAACTAAAAAGATATGAACTCTATTTTAGATTCTTTGTATACAGAATAGGCATAGTTGTTGTTGTTAAAAACATCTTTTATTTTTTTAAAGAAAAAATAGGCGGAAGAGGACTAGAAAGAGATAGGCGATCTTGATCGAGGAATCAGTTCTGGCTGGGTGCCCCTAGACTGGGGCTCCAATCGCGGCTTGCACCACCATCGCTCTCCGTACTAACCAGTGCTGGCTTCCCGGATCGCTCCAGCGGAGGACCGCGTTCGACCTGTATCTCGTAGCGTTCGGAATCGAATTCAAGCCTCTAATGTGCTTGCACACCCACATCAGGTCCTACAGGTCCCCCTATCCACCCGCAAAAAGAACAAGTAGGTGAACGATGTAATGGGGGTACGATTGATGGAGTTTCATAGGCGTCTTCATGGTTCCTGTATGCAGTCTTCCATAGAGCTGCTCCTCCTCCTTGGTGAACTTCGAAGGTGGCACTGGAAGAGTCATCCTGGCTTGCCCTGCGGTCTTCAAGTACCCGTTGTGTTTCATGCTGGGTTCAGGGAGTGTGGTTGAGGTGCGGACCAGTCCCGCTTTGAATGAAAGACTCGGGCTGCGGCGTTGGCCGCCTTATTTCTCTCGACTCCCGCGTGAGCTGGTGCCAGGATGATCTTCATTCTCGTAAACTGCGCCTTGGACATAATTCGAGAAAACTGCTCGCCTATTTCACCCTTGGCAAGTTTGTGGCACGCCCATTGCAAGTTTGTGCAGATGGTGATGTTGTCTTGTTTGGTACATACCTGTGGCAGCCAGAGTAATTGCGGCTTCTGCGTGTTCTCTGAGGGCCGTGTAGACCGACACCGTCCTGACCACGTTTCCACGAGGATCGGCCACGGCCAGGGTGGCGGTGTTGCTTCTTGTTAGGATGGCCGCTTCGGCGTACAGGGTTCCGCGCTTCTTGCTCTATATCCTGGATATGGTCTGTGCACGAACTCTTTTTCTGTCGGAGTTCCTTTGCGAGTTCATATTCCTTGAGATCATTTTGACCATGATCTTGCCTCGTACAGTTGGTGTTAGTTCTTGTCTCGGTTCTTGATGTAATATGCCACCCAGTGTGGCCAATTGCAGCCGCTCCAGGAGCCATCTTCCGTAAAATAGGCAAAGGGCTACGATTTTATAAAAAAAACTCAGAAAACTGTACCTGGGGTATGCAACTGAAGTATTTTACACTCTCAGAAAAAAGGGTATATTCTTACACGTCTTGTCCCATATACGACACCCCCCAAAAATTCAGCTCGACATGCAGCGCGCTGACGTCGAACAGACGGTCTCAACTTTTACGAGGTGCTTGATAATGGTGAGATATACCTCATTAAGGAGCTAAAGTACGTATCAAAGACCGCAGAAAGAAAACACTGAGGTTTTGCAGTAATGCCAAGAAAACCCCCATTACTTTTTTTTTGGTCAATAATACTTACATTACCTGTTTTAATAGGTTGTACCACTCGGCTATCAAGCCGCTTGTGAAAGTTGGGAGCGTCGGTCCGACGTCAGCTCGCTGTACGTCGAACTAATGTGTTGGGGTGTCGAATATGGTACAAGGGGTGTAAGAATATACCCTTTTCTCTGAGAGTGTAACTGAAGTATGTAACTGAAGTGTATAACATATGTACGTAAAAAATGGCAGAGGCGCAACTGAAATGCAACAACTCTAGCGGGTAAAGTGCGTTACAGCTCCCTTTACAGATCGTTGGAATCGGTTTTGTTTTATTTATTTGAAGTTTCTGCACAGAGCTTGTATACTCAAGAAGTGAACGTCTACCGAAAGCTGCGTGGCGGACGCGTTTCACCTACTACTGCCGCATTCCCCAAGATCTGCTTAGTACAAAACTCATGATTCTGGCGCACAAAATCTCAAATTTCTCAATGTTTGGTTCCCTTCTCCACCAAAAGTTCGGAGCTAAAAGAATTGTTTCTTTCCTTCTTTCTTCCCTTTTTTTTTTGTTCTTGCGGTGAAGTTCTAAATTTAACCTGAACGAAAAGATCGTAATTTTGGTGTTCCACACAAGTTCGGAGTTGACGTGAGGACCATTGCGAGTGTGCTTGCAGCGCTCGCTCAAAAAAGGACGAAGCACTCATGAATTATGCGCAAGTGCCTTTTATTCCCAATGAGGGCGCATTGACGGTGGTTTTTTTTTTTTGCCGCACGTAGCCGGGCTTCTGCGGGAGCACACCCGCAGAAGGGCTCCTGAAGTACCCTTGATTAAAGCGGCAAGTAACGAGGTTGTTTCGGAACGCTCTTTTGAGGTTTTAATTTTTGGTGACAGTCTTTATTGACGCGGTTCTGTCGGGTATACAGGGTGGCATGCTAACGTTAGCTGTGAACACTTCCCGCAAACATTTGTAGGGAAATCATGGTGCCACGGGAGACCGTGACCGCGCGACAGGTTTTAATGCTAAATGATGCAGCAAAATTGTCCTGCTTCAGTAAGCAGAAATATTTCTCAACTACATTTAGCGGGTGTATTGCTCGTGCAGGTAAAGCTCCACATTATGAAATGTGCAGCGTTATTCTACGACATTTAGAGAACAAATTTGTTAGCTATATTTAACAAAACAATTATGAAATCCCGTGAGACTATAACGACATATGTCGTTGCATGAGCATGCGACTCGCAGTGCCACGCAATACTATTTCACGCAAAGTCAAACGTAACGTTTGGCGTCACGTTACAATGTCAACCTTACGCTTAGGTATGTCAAAGTATAGGGTGACTGAAATGACCAGGCTCGATCTAAAATGGGCCGTAAAAAACGGCACCTGCACGTAGTAATTCTAACTTTTCGTCGAAGGTGTATTTCACAGGTCGGGTGCATCCTGTAGAATTTCAAAACGTATCTCCTTTTTTGTAAAAAAATAGGGCTAAAAGCTTACTACAAGGGTCAACGCAAAACGGCGACGTAGACGACCGAGTCGAGTAGCGGGATGCGTTTGGATCACGAACTGATAGCTGACGCTACCTCGTTATCGAGACTGCTCGTGACGACTGTGGTTGGTTAAAATGAACACGATACTTTACGTTATGAACCTTTGGTTTGAAACTCAATTCATTCAATAAAAACAAAACATTAAATAAAACTTAAAACAAAACGTGGTTGCATAACGACGGCGCTCTTGCTGTCGACGGATTTTGTCTGCGTGTCGTCTGCTTTCTTTCGCTGGTCGGCTACACCTTTTGACGCTGCTCCCGACGCACACTCCGCAGAGCGGAGCGTGCGAACAAAAGCGGTCCACTTAAACTCGCTATTATTTGCAGATTATCGTCAAATACTTGTTTTAATCTTTGTTTACAGTTTGATGCCTGTAAATGTGTGCTTAGACGGCTGTTGTATCAAAGAAACAATTGGCGGTAATATACCCTTTTCAAGCGTCCGCGCCAAACACCTGTCCGCCATTGCTTGCTCGCGTACTCTGAGCATGTATTGGACACGAGTGCTGACGTCAGCGTTCGGCGTGAACTCGGATCCAATCACGCGCTTCGTGAGCAAGCAATGGGGACCGCCAATGTTGCTCGACGGACTTTTGAAAAGGGTGTAATATAATGTAGTGTGTAAATGGGTTAAACTAGCCTTTATTCGTTCGTTTAATATAAATATATGTTTTAAAGAGTAACCCATGAGAACATGGCAGTTAAATGAAACGCGGTAAAGATACTGGAATTCAATATGTATTTATAATATAAAACTACATGTATCCTGTTTTGTACCTGAAATATTAAGGTCAACTACTAGTGTATGTTTTATGCATTATTTTGGTATCAAAGATCCATTACGTCGTAACTATCGCAAACACGAGAGAGAGCCGTCGGACGATGAAGGGCAGAGCCCCATCCTCCATCGCGCGACGGCGTCTTCTGGTGTCTGCGATAGTTCCAAGATAATGAATTTTTCACACCCATTTTAATAAATAAATATGACAAGTATAAATGTAATCTTTGAGTTTTCAGGTTACTTAGAGTCAATTCATTGTTAATATACTGTCGCAGAAAGTGGTTATCTTTTAACATGTTTTTAACACAGATCTTAATAAATAAATATGTCACGTAAAAATGTATTGTTTGGCTTTTCGGGATGCCTAGAGTCTATCAATTGATAATACACTGTCGCAGAAAGTGGCTTAGTGCTCCATTACCTCCCTGAAAATGGATTAGGTGCTATGCAGACAGCCAATGTCCAATGCATGAACAAGGCTCACATTAGCAAAAGAGGAGATTAATAAGCGGGAGGAAAGAATAGTTTTCCATAAGTAATGAGTTGACTGAATCGAGGTTTCCTAAGAAGTAACCTGAGAAAATACGGAATTTAGCCACAGATGGTCTCACAGCAATGGTTCACTGTGCTGCGATTCGTTCAGTCTGGTGCTCGGACAGGTGTCACGTGGAAGACTTGTATGCACCTTGACACATCGGCTACAAGCAACGAGCAAACCTACCGGCTATAAGAATCCTCCGAGTCGCACGTGCCGCACCCTGCGATACCTAGCCTCTATCACCTCTAACATACACGAATGGAAATGGCAAAGTAAAAGAAACAGAAAAAAACAAAAACAATACAAGTCATATACATTACCCGTTTAGAATTTCAAGTTATTGCAACGTTTAATGTATTCCACGGTATTGCGAATCCTCGGGAATATTACAGCTTACGTTAATGTTTACAAGTGCCGTTATTACGCAAATTCAAGTTTTTCCAGAAAGTTGCCTACAGCCCGCCGTCCAAACGAGCATGTCGGGCATTTGAATAAAAACGTTTTTGTGTAAGAATAAATTATTTATTATTTCAATGTTTTCGTCTACAGTTATTCAACTGTGAAACACGTTTCATGCAGTTTGGCTCAAATATTTTTTTACAGAGATTTACTAAGAAATTCGGAGAGAGGGCGTAGGTGGCGAATGTCTCAAAATGTTTCGATGCCTGACCCTGAAAGAGGTTGTTGCCTAAGGCCGTACCAAGATAGCAATTAAAAAGCCGATGAACAGCAAACAAAGCGGGATCAAACGCCTCTTTCCTGTCACCGCACACCTCGGGGGAAAAGAAGAGCTTGATTTAAATGATGTGACAAAGACCTCGTACAAATATGACCGCGCCAAAAATAAATTAGGATCAAAATTTTTCTTTTCCTTTTATATTTTTTCGCTCTTCAAGTCGGCTGCGTCAGATTGCCTGATGAAACACTTGCGTCGGACGGTGACCCGACACGAGGTGGTTGCTACGAGGAGACGATATAAAAAAATGAAACTTACGACAGGCTCGTATGTCACATGATACGTAAATTGATTCTGCTAAAGTGTGATCTAAGCGGTTTAGTATTTGAGTAAAAACACTTGAATCGTTCTACTTGGCCTCCAGGATTACGACTATCGTGATTAGTTTTTATTTTGGTGCATAAATAATGTAGAAACTTATTTTCAATGTACCACTGAAGCTCCTCTTTTCCTGTGCGTCACGTCATAAAAGGAGTTTTCGAAATTTCCGCTGTCGTGTATCTTAAGTGCCTATCAAAGCGACCCACACGCACTCTTGTTATTTTCAAAGAAAGCAAGAAAAATACGTCACGAACTCGCTGCCCACACGAGCGACACGCGCACGGCGGTCTAAAGATCATTTTATCACGTCAGGACTGGTCTGAGGTGTTTCGTGTTTTCTCGCGTTTAGCTACATCTCGGGGAAAACGAACGGAGCACGACACGGATGGCGTGCCTTATTCACATTGCTTTATGTTGCAGGTGCTGTCCTTCCTGGCACAATCTTCAACGAATTTCATCGGCAAAACGGTCCACACCTCATCGTGTGAGACAGCCGAATTCACACTGCTTCGGCTTTGAGATGACTCGTCGCCTTCATCTGATTCGCCGATCCCCGAGATGATCGTTCCTGAGTGCTTCCATTGGTTGACCCGCCAAGGGGTACTTTCGCTTCTACCATGGGATTACCATCCACAAAAGGACACTGCTTCCACTTCGGCGCTGGGGCACGACAAGGGGCGGAATGTTTTACTCACACGGCTTTGAGCTCCCGGTTAGTTACCTAAAGGATGCAAGATGCTTTCGTTCCAATAGCCTTTTTCCCTTTACAGTGTCGTGCCCCTTCCACTAAAACTGCCTACTAACTCGTGATTGGTACGCTAACCTCGGCAGAATGCTAATGTCAATTCTCGAGTCGCTGTGGCTGAGTTCGATGCAGCTTTTGGCTGGTGATATTGAATCTAATCCCGGACCTATGTCGAAACTGCAGGAAGAGCAGCTCGCGTCAGTTCTTGTTTTAGTAAAAAAGAATACAGAAACTGGTCAAACAACAATGCTGAGCACTATTAAAAACTAGAAGCGAATCAGAAACAGACTGAAGCAATGATACGATCTTTGGAAGAGCGAGTATCACTATTAGAGAATAACCAAGTGCCTACCACAAGTTCGAACTCTGTCCAGCTTGAGAACAAGGTGCACCGGGACATTCTTGTGTCTCATCTTCAATCAAATGTTGATGAATTAGAAAATCGGTCATGTAGGAATAATGTGATCTTTTTTTATAATAAAAGAAACAAGCGAACGTGAAAGCTGGCTGGATTTCGAAAAGTTGAATATGGAACTGTGTGAATCGAAGCTTGGTGCAAAGTCGAAAGCATCTCCAGAGCACATCAACTAGGCTGTTTATCAAATGATAAGCCCAGTCCAATAATAGCCAAATTCTTGAATTAAAAATAAATGGGAAGGGTTTTTTCAAACAGATTTAAACTAAAAGGTACTTAATTTAGTGTTAGCAACGACTACCCGGAGGCAGTTAGAGTTAAGCGTAGGAATCTGCTTTATTTTTCTAAAACTGTCGTGAACGCTGGAGACAAACTACACTTGCGTTTTGACAAACTTCTTGTGAATGACGCAGCATGTGTCTGGGACAGAGCCCCTTCATCTGCAGTCCCCCTAGTAAATGCCAACGATGTAAATTAATGACATGTCAACTATTCGTTTTCGCAAACTCTTTTTTTCCCAGTTCCTTTGCATGTGTCAATACGCCGAGTTGTAATCTTGATGTACCCGCATTTCCTTCGTATCCTGCTAGAATTAATTTCTTAAATGTTTTGTATACATAAATTTGTAGAGTGTAATCAAAGCGAGACGACATTTCATCTTTGATGAAATATTGCTCTGCTGACATCGTTGCTCTCACGGAAATCTGGTTAAATTATGAAGTGGATGACTTGATTATTTTTGAGGGCGTTTCATCTTTTACTATATTTTGTTAGGACAGACAACAATGCAGGGGTGGTGGGGTGATGTTTTTTATCAGGAAAAGTATAGTTTGTAGACGTATTTGCGTCGAGAAGTGTCTCGAAAGTGCATGGGTTTTCTTAAAAACAAAATATGCTACTGTTGTGTTTGGTGTCTGTCACAGACCTGATTGTGCTTTGTGGCAGCTTTTCATGATGCACTTTGTGAGTTTTTATTAAGGTTTCCTGGCTGCCTCTTCATAATATCGGGTGATTTTAATCATCCTTCTATAGATTGGCCTCAAGGTCATCCTTCTTCTTCGTGTAACATTGCTGAGTGTGAAAGCTTCATCGAGGCTTGCCTTCACTTCAACCTCTCGCAGCTTGCAACACTAACACTACCTACACGCTCGACTACTTCGAACTCAAATATTCTGGACCTTATCTTGACTACACAACCCGACTTGTTTCATCGTATAACCCTTCCAGGGTTATACAATCACAGCGTCCTGTGTGCGCAAATCATGCTGCCAGTAACAAAAAAGGAAACTAACCATAAACCCATTAGAAGCTATGGCCGGGGTAACTACGATGCAATAAACAGCGAATTAGCACTTTTTTATGGAGAGGTTTTCTTGTATAACTTTGAGAGCCGCACAGTTGAGCAAAACTGGGAGCAATATAAAAATAAAGTTAAAGATCTGATTGATAAGCATATTCCTGTCATTTTCATTTAGACGTCAAATGTCTCTCCGTGGTAACACGGAAGCCTGAGGCGCCTAGGGAATAAGAAAAAAAAACGTCTACTCAGGCGTGCCAGGTACCGTGAAATTCCCTCCGACTGGCAGGCATATCATGAGTGCGAAAGAGAATATAAACAAAAAGTTGCTATAACTAGAGAATCTTACTACCAAATCACTCTCCCCAATATGTTGCGTACAAACCCCAGAAGTTTTGGAGAGTAATAAATTATAAATCAGCTGATGCATTAAATCGTTTTGATATACCAAGAAATGTTCGATCTGGACTCGAAAATGTCCGGGTTTTAAATTCTGCTTTTTCTGCAGTATTTGCATGTGAGAATATGGGCCTGCCAATTACGGATATGTTTTTTTAACATGATCGAATGGGAAGTATAACGATTCATTCATCTGGTGTTGTAAAACTAATTGATAATTTGGAGGTTTCCTCTTCGAGGGGTGAAGACGACATTAGTTCGAAGGTATTAATGAATACTAAAACAATTTCCACTTTCATATTTACCGCAATTTTTACACAATCATTGTGCTCCTGCGTTAGGGTGCTTTATCATTGTGTTCCTAGTGACTGGAAGTCTGTAAAATTATCCCGTTATTTAAATCAGGTGAACGCAGCTCCCCATTAAGCTATCGGCCAATATTCATTACGTGTAGCCTCAAAATGTTTTGAAGATATATTACATTCGAACATCATTCGGGTTTTTAAAAGAAAATCAAATATTTTTTAATTACCTGCATGGGATTCGGAAGGGTCATTCCTGCGAGACTTAACTCGCAGGATTCAGTCATGATATCCATCATTGTATTAAATTCAGTTCCCAAATTGATGGCTTTTTTTTTTATTTCGACAAAGCGTTCGACCGGGTCCCACATAAGCGCCTGTTGTCAAAACTTACCCATCTGAAATTAGATAGTAAACTCATCTTGTTGATGAAAGACTGGCTTTCTGACCGAAGTCGCTACACGGTCGTGAACTTTAATAATTTAAATTATATTCCTCTGTTTTCGGGTGTACCTCAAGGCTCGCTCCGTCCTGGACCCTTGCTTGTCTTAATTTATATTGACTTACCTTCCAGTATTTCCTCCTGCATCTGTATTTTTGCAGAGGACTTCGTCGCATACACACAAATTTCTAACGAAGAAGATAGCATTCAATTACAAACATGACCTCACTAACCTATCATTATGGTGTTCGACTTGGCTCTTGAAGCTTAACCCTTTTAAATGCAAACTCATCTTGTTTGTTAGAAAAGAAACCCTTTTTTTCTCATAGCTATTATTTCTAACGTTATTGAGTCTGTTTCCACTTATAAACACTTAGGTGTTCACGTCGACCCGCATCTCTACTGGAAGGTACGGTGCGCCCCAAACTTAATGCCGCCACGAGCTGGTCCAGTTTCTTCACTTTTAAAACTATTCCTGAACCTAGCGCCGAACTGGCTAGTGAAAATTTGCGTCCCCGATAAAAACCCAATCCAGGGGAAGGCATTCAAGCAGCTGCAGCGACCAATTTATCTTTGGGCAGCATACAATAAATCAATATTTGTGTAACCGAGTGGCGGCGTTAAATTTGTGGGGCACTGTACATATTCGGTCACTGTTATCATCGTGCAATCGTTCTTTTGGTTACATAAGAAACATACACTTCATTGTGTCCCTCTTCACTTCATGAAAACCGCATACCTTTAATTAATTCATCCGACACTTGAATACGCATCGCGCGTCTGGGATCCTCACCAAGCCTATTTGATCACTGAAATCGAAGCCTTTCAAAACCGTAGCGCGCGCTTTATTTATTTTTTTGAGTATTCGCGACTTTACAGCGTCACCTTTCTAAAATAGAAAGCCATCCTTCCAGAACTGGCCTTGAGGCGCATGCTTTCTTGCTTATGTCTTTTTTGTTGCATTTACTATGCACCGTCTCTCAGCCAAGTCATCCTAACACAGTAGCATTTCATTATACCTCGTCGTAATTACTCATGCAAGATTGACCGTTTCGCCTGTCGCACTTCTTTTTTGTATTCCTTCTTCCCTGAAAGAGCAGTGTGGTTGAATGATCTAACAGAGCGCATTGTCACCGAGACTGAACCTGATAATTTTCGTTCACTTATCAGCAGCCATTTAGGTATTGTCTGACATACGATGTTTTGTATGTTTGCACTGCTGTGCAAGATTTCTTCGTTGTTGTTGCTTGATTTACGATTTGTTGTATGTTTGCACTGCTGGACAATTTTTATTTCATAATTGTTTCTGTGTTTAATATATAATGAACTCATACCCTCATTATCTATTCTCCTTCCCTGAAGAACATTTATGGTATTTAAATAAATAAATAAATATTTAGATTCACGGTAAAAATACTTTAGAATTCACTTTTAACTCGTTTATTTTTCAAAGAACCTTTCAGCTTCCTTTTAAGCAGGATGGCGCTTCAGTGACGTACAAGACAATCGACAAAAAGTACTTAAGATAAACTACGAAATACTTGCCTCATAAAGTATTTTGACCACTACTTAAGATACTTTCCCCGCAAAATATCTCGTTTAAAGTACAAATATTTAGAAAAAATAATTCACCTACATTCCAAGATACTTCCGCTTTGCGCAATGTGCATCGACTTCTGTGACACTGAAATGCTTTATTCACGAGCAACAGAAGCAAACATGAAAATCGCAGTGCTATTACTCGCAGGCCCACTAGGAGGCGCTTGCATCAGTGGCGTATGTTACGAAATGGTCTTTTGAAGACAAATGAGCGTTGAAGAAGTCACCCAACCTATATCGATGCAAATGACATCTGGTGGCTTTACAATGCGCACCTTGGACGCGCCGTTTTTCCGAGCGTCGTATTCGTTATAGACCGAGTTCACTTTAAATTTTATATACGCAAAAGAATGACTGAATCACAAGCAGGGCTGTCGTATATAGGCACTTGCCGTTTCTGCTTCAACCAGGGTGCCCAAAACGCTGCATTTCATGACTAAACTTTATAAAGTAAGGCACACGGGGACACGGACTGCACTGCAATCTTTCTCGCGGTTGTCATTTTTTTGTTTTTTGCTATAATTAGCTGGCAGCTTGTTGATAAGCGAGTGCAACTTTAGGACAACGGTGTTTCATTTTGAGCACTTATCCTACTTGTAGCTTGTTTCCTGCCTCATTGCTATCTGTCCTCATGGAAGGGTCGGGCTATCTCTGCTTCGACCCTAGAGGGATCAAACATGAATATGTGTAGCAAGAAACCTCGCATCTCTCTCTGGTGTAACATCCTCATTTCCTTCTATATGTTCTTTTGTTGTCATTTTGTGTCTGCATCCTTGGTCCGTGCTTGTTTCCTATTCAGTGCTCCCTCGCTTCCACTACGATTTCGCACCCGGTTCAACGTTGCGCTGGGGCACGCCAATTACTAACCTGCAAAGTATTCGTGCCACGATTTGTTTTCGAATATTCAAAAGTTTTGTTGTGATAATGATTACGATATCTGAAAAACGTAATTAGAATAAAATAGAAAATCGTTTTGATAAAATGTATTTGCAAGATACCAAATTACTACCAAAAGTCTATGAAATACAGTATGTTTATTTCAGTAGTTAAGATAGGATTCGGTCTGCCTCATAATAATTATGATTTTTTAACATCCTCAACTGGTATTTTTATCACAAAGGAAATGTGGCACGCCTATTTGACACCCATCCTACATGACGGATTGGTGAGCGGTAACCACTCGCTTTTTTCTCTTGGCGAACACACAAATACCAATGATTTGACTCTCGAGCGCTTTGCGAAACAGACTTATACACATTTCTCAGTTATAATTTGTTGCAACATTTAAGTTTAGAAGGGGATTGGCGTTGTTGGTTAATGATGGTGCCGAGGTGTTTGATAACGCCAAAGTTGAAGGATTGGACTAGTATTTTAATTCAGTATTTTTTAAACAGCCTTTGCACGCAGCAGCTCCAGTTGCATAATTTGCTGGGAAGAACGTAATACCCAAAATATGATTCACATGAACGGAATTATGAAGTTGCTGAAGCCATGAACGGAATTCTGAAGTTTATGCTACCAAGACCGTTGGAACATATTGTGTTTCTCCCGTTATCTTTCTAAAATGTAGCGAATCTGTAAACCGGTATATTTTTCTTATATTCAGTCAATCTTTGAGGACATGGATGGGCATAATAAATTAGAAGATGGCAAACCTCACACCTGTTTTTTTTTTTTAATCTGGATCTAAAGCCAATGTTGCAAATTATCATTCCCATTTGATTAGTATCAATGTCGTCCAAACTGTTTGAACACATTATTTATGGTAACATTTACTCCTCCTTAGATTCCAAACATTCATTTTTTCTCACCGCACGGTTTTTCGTAGCCGGTATTCTTGCGATACACTGTTCGTAGAATTATCTATTCAGATATCGAGACCTTTTTTTAACAAAAAATGTGTTTACTGTATGTTCTAAGGTTTTCGCAAATCTTTCGACACGGTTCCACATCGACTAATATTGCACAAAATTGATATTCTAAAAATGAGTTGCAACGTTCTGAACTGGATAAGACATTATTGAAATGGTCTAGAACAACATGTTGTTCTAAAGAGTGGTACAGCCTCACCAACTCTGGCAAATTAAGGAGTGCCACAAGGATGTGTCTTTGGATATTTTTTTTATATACAATAAATGATACCACCAGAAATGTAGTATTATATTAAAATATTCGGCGTTTACTACGCATAATACAGGGAGATAAACTCGTCAAACAGCATTTCCATATTGCAAACTGACATAAACGTTTTGTCTACTTGGTGCAGGCAGGGTAAAATGAGCTTAAATCTAAATAAATGAAACCATATACGTTTCTCGTAAGATCAGACACACGTCTTCCAAAGCTACCTAACCAAAGATACCCTCGTAAGTGCTGTATCTGAGCATGACAACTTAGAAGTCCTATTTACTATTTAGAATCCCCCAAACAAAACAGTCATAAAGAACGAACAATCGGAAAAGCTAATAGCATGTTTCTATTTTATGCTTCGAAACTATATCTCCGCGTCACGAAACGTTGAAGAAACTACATTTCTTAAGTAAGAAATATCCTAGATTACGAAGGCGTTGTGTAATATCCATATCCCGACCTTATTATAAACAAGCTTTAAGATATTATAAATCAGGCAGCGCACTTTGAACTTAATAATTATGATCCTTATGCTAGTGCTACAAAAATGAAAGTTGTAATGGGATGGGAAATGCTCGAGTGTAGAAGAGAAAACTAAGACTTAACTTTTTCCAGTGTGTATTTCATAACAAATCAGAATTGATAAATCCGACTACATTCTGTAGCCGTCCAACATCTCTTTGCGTTGCAATAATTTTAAAAAAGGTACCGCACCCAGTTATAAAACTGACAGTTTGGCAGATTCATTCGTTGTTAAATCCACGATTGAGTGGAACGCCCTTTTGCAAGAGATTGTGTCAATTGACGACCTATTTTTCACACTTATCACTGTGAATTCTAAAAAAAAAGTATTACAATAACGCCCATAGGGTGATGAAGGTACTTTGTAAATAAATATAAGGAAATAAATTAATAGGCAGAAACATAGTTTGTTCCATGTAAGAAAAAAAAAGACTGCATGTCCCGTGCTCAGGGTCCCATAAATCCGCACATTTTTATTCTATTCATACATTAACAGTACGTCTATTCCCCAGTTAATGTTTTGTGACATTGGCATGATTAAATACCTGGCTGGCAAAAATGTGTTTAATTGGCGGCCTTGAAATTTACAGGGCTGGCATGCAAAGATAATTTAATTGACAGGCGTATTTTCAAAATGACGATTCAAACAAAATAGGATGTAGATTTTGGTAGTCAGACATGCAGATGCTGTTTTAAAAATACCTGGTATTAAAATGTAAAAAATAGACCAAATTCGCGTCAGACTCCATGAATTAGAGCGTGCCGGTAATTTTACGAGAATCCACGCAAACAAAAAAGAAACGAGCACAGGACGATTGATAGAACAAAGCCTTAACATTCATCTCATTTGACTGAATCCAAAGCAATATGTGAGCATCATTTGTAGATAAGTAAGGTTGATTACTTTTCGTGCTGTATTTAATATTGCTCTGAGCTCTAAATAAAAACTCCTAACAATATTGTAATGAATATCAAGGGAACCTGCATGGGCAATGAGGAAACGATTATATGTACGTTCAAAAAGGGTCTTCGACAGTCTTTTGGCGTCTTTCCAAAGCATAACCTATACACCGTTTCCCCGTACGATGAACAACGTAGGACGCTGCAAACCGCCTAGGCCAATCCGGTGCAGTGTGGGTGTCATGTGGCACTTGGGCGGGAAGCGCAGCAATGTACGGGGCACTCAGTCACGTGGTACGCTCTCAACGCTCAATTGGCTAAGTCTATCGCAATGTGAAAGGTAGTATGATATCGATCGCGTTAACGAACCGAGTAAACGCACATCTCGTCTTTCGACTTCCGGGAATTCCTCTACACCCCGCTTCAACATTGCTTGGCGAAGAGCCGAAAATATACGATTCGGTGCACCAATGAGAGAGCAGGAAGAAAAGCACGTGACACCAAACCAACGCCCGTTCATCCCCAGTTGTCGCAGTAACGTGCCTCACGCCGACGTTGTCATTGGTTTGCTGGGGGACCCTACCCTACCAAGAGTTGCAAAGTTCTGCTACTACCTTGTAGAGTCAGCAGCGGGATTTTAAATGGGCTCGGGTCAGGACTTCGCTTCGATCACGTTGATTTGACTTGTCTTGGCTAACGGCCAGATCTTTGCTCGCCGACTAAGCAGCGTGTACAAGCAACGAACGAGGGTCTCTTGACGCCTCCGTACAAAATACCCTGGAAAGATAGAACAGCAAAATGCTTTGCTTGGAGCAACGATACCCACTTCTCTGGCAGGAAGCCAACGGATCGTTAAATACTGCCCACGCTGGATGTCTTCTTTGATTATCGTACCATTCCGTCGATTAATAACACGAATTTGATGGAAACGACTTGGACCAACATTGAGAATGGCGTTTAGAACGTCGCCGCTATTAGTCATATTTCTTTGTTGTTTTTTCTGGTAAGTGAGTTATGAGTTTTGAATTATCGAAAGAGGTGAGGTCAATGTCTTAACGCGCTCTCTAGCTTTTAAGAGGCCCGGCTGCCATTAAAGTTCTCAAAAAGTAACGTTGAGATAAAAAAAATATATATATATATTTTGTGAGAATTAAGTTTTGTCTTTGCCTTACGCTAAAATTTATGTTCGTGACTGGGATTGTGGCGGGTCATGTGTACTCAGAAATCAGTCCCCAGAAAAAAAGCTACCATTACATTTAGGTTGAAACTGCTGACTATTGTGATTCTTGTTCGTACGTTGAAATTAGAACGTCGTGACAGTATAATGAAGATTTTATTACGTAATAATCGCCGCCGGCACTATTGCGGTGTTGTATTGCTTACGTAATTTCTCTCCTTCGATGCTTGGTGGAATACTTGTAGAGCATCTTCCTAAACGCCCCAAGACAACCCGACATATATTATTCATCTAAATAAAGAAACACAAAATAGGATGATTTCGAGCTAAAGTCACCTCAATCGGGCGCGTGGTCATTCAATTTCAGGTTAAAAGAGGTAGTGGTGAAATTAAGATGATTTTGATTTGACGTTGAAGCATTCTTTTTGTATAAAAATACTGACAGGTGCCAACAAAAACTTTCGATATTTTAGTACTATACATATCAATGATAGGTGTTTATTTTGAATTCAAAGAGCCTTAGATAAAAATAGTATCATCGCTTTTTGGAAACTTGCCGTCTGTGGCAATTCTTGTTAAATAGGATGTCAATGTACTTACCTTCAGTGTATTTGAAATACATAAATAAATGCAACCGAATGTAGGAACAAAACAATATAGTAAAGCGTGAATGATGAGTTAACAGAGATTTATTGCTTTTTGTTAATGACGAGGGTGACAAGAAAGTTGACAGAATAATAAGATTAATTCCTTTAGAATGAAAGCTCCCATTATCCATAAAACAAAGGGAAAGATAAACTTCATGTCAACGAATTCGGTGTATGAAAAAATGAGAAGGTCGATAAGTTCCAGGAATCGCTATTTTGAAGAGCCATCATTCTGCCGGAGTGTTGAGGAGATCTAGTTGTATGCGGTTCACCTGGACCCTTGTGATCAGCAAACCGTCAAAATGACCGTAAAAAGTAAGTCTTTGCACACGTTTCATTAATTTATATATGCATTATCACTTCGAACCCATGTGTGGTTTCAAGCTGGACTCAGCACGTTTCCGCAATAATTTATGCGGATAGGCGTTACGTTCGACCTTTGACCCATTTCCCTTGACCTTTGCCGTTTTCCACGATCTTTACTGGGTATTGTTCGAAGTCACTTCTTATTCTTCGGTGTGAGTGGCGAAACAACAGAAAAGCCAAAGCCGGCACAGGCTTAGTGGATAGTGTTGAACGGGATGTCGTCCTTATTAGAGAAAAATGAAAATAAAAAAGAGAATATGTTGTGATTCACTTCTCGGTAGAGGGTAATACACCAAACGTTATTTTCTTCCATTTATGAAATAAATTCAAAAGTATAATCTAAGTATGTTTTTAGCAAAGCAGTAGTTTCTTAAACGAACTTGTACTATCCACACCTTTGGCGCACGACTGGGTTGAGGTAGGGATGCACGCTTAAATACGAAGTACAAAAGACAATACTACAAATATACTCTATGAAATGAAATATAAAAAATATTTGTGTGATATTTTTTATAAAAGTACAAATCTAGAGTACTTTCAGGTAATTCATCTTTACCCAGGTACCGTCTTTGCTTGCTAGGTGAGTAGGCATAATTTGTTTTTAATAATTTATCTCATCAGTCGATCTTCGAATGCCAGACAAAGAGCTAGTTTGAAGTAGACTTCTGTCAATGACATACATACGAGAAAATTTACCTTAAGACTGGAACGTTTCTTTTCAATCTGAAAAAAATTAAACTTTTTTCATGGGCCTGATTGATAAAACAGGGCCTCGCGGACCCCTAGATAGCCTTCGCGGGACCCCCATTTGAGAACCACTGCGTAAAAGGATTCTATCCCTAAAGGTCGCTGCGAATTTGTCGCGACCCTGCCGGGTAGAGTTTATGTTGCTTCAGCTAATGATACGGCTTTCAACGCAAACGCATTAAAGTAATATTAATATACAATATGATCTTTATCTAATAGTATGCTACATAAACCTACCACCGCTAGCTGATCGACTGCTGTAATATTGTTCACTTTATTTCTGTAAACCGCTACATAGTTTACCGTTGTTGTTTTTTTCATGGCAGGCATTCCCAGGCTAAGTGATATTAAGGGACTGAGAATGAGAAAAAGGCAGTATTGTTCAGCGGCATTTACCAATTAAAAGTATTTCGAGGAAACAAAACTATTCTTCGTTATATGAGCCGTTTTGATGAACGACAGTTTAATCAAATGGTCATTAACTTCAGACGAACTTCTGCCAGAATTTATTAAGCTTCAAAGCCCCCGCAAATGTTTGGTTGGCGAGCACTCCCACTCTGTGTGCACCACCCGTAAATGACATTTCCAAATCAGCTGACTGAGTCTACTCGAAGTTTTATATTTGCCGAGAGGGAAGCAAATATCGGATTGGGTTTTAAGAGTGGCTGGCGAATTTAGGTCACGTATTTCACTCCTGACCAATTTTGCATACCTCGCGTGCATCATTCTTTTCTAGTTTAATTTTCCTGCCAAATATTTTAAATACAAAACTAAATTCAAAGTAGCGGATCTGCATCTCTACCTCACGTTCTAGAAACTGAGGTAAGCCGACATACAGCGGCGTTTTATGTCCAAACCAATAATGCTTGACTACACCGCGTTCGACAACACAAAAAATTGTATTTGTTCATAATTTAGATCTCATTTTTATTTCAAAACTTAAAAAAGTCCGGCCGAAAATTACAAAACAATTGGTATATATATATATATATATATATATATATATATATATATATATATATATATATATATATATTTGTTAGAGTCTGCTTCGTTATAAAGTATGAGATAGAAAAAAATATAAAATTAACATGGTGCAATCAGTTCAATTAAACGGTAAATTTCTGACTTACCACAGATTAAATCGAGAGGTGCATATTTTCTTTTTCCCCATTTCATACCGGAAGTGAGGACCAGTAATTGTTGATTTTGATTCTAAGCAACATATTCGCTTGTAGGGTGAATCAATAAAAGGTCTCGTCACTTACATATAGATCATTGAATGTCGATGCGTGGGCCTTTAGGTATTCGAACAGAAGGTAATGGCGCAAGTGAGCGGTTTTAAACGTTGCAACTTGTGCCCTTACATTCTCTTATATTCTCTTGTCGTCTGTTTTCTTCCCTTTCTTTTATTTTCTCTTATTAAATTTTGTACTCTTTCTTCTTTTTTTTTCGTCAACTTCCGTATTTCTGAGTTTCGGGTTGCTTCACAACGTTCTTGAGGTATTCGCTATTTTTATTTTTTATTTAATGTGGTTTTATTGTGCTGATTGTTTTTAATTTTGGAACTCCGTACAGCGCCGGAGTAATGAAGTTCCCATCACAAACTAGGTATAAAAAAATATCACTCTTTCATGAGACTACATTGCTGAAAGGATGGAGCTTTTAGAAGAAAAAGAACACCGTCATTTTTTAAACTAAAATATGAGTAATTATTAAAAAGATGAAACGCCAACCAGGCCCTTCTATATGGACCCCACGTTTCGAGGCCAATTCGGCCTCTTCTTAAGGGGTGACTATGGCTATGGCCGTTGAAGAGCAGTGTCCTTTCCTTTTTATTCTGCGGTGTGTAACTGGTCTTTTTCTGCTTCCACTGCTGTACCCTTTCAATAAAGTGACGAAGCCCGTTCACATATGCGGGTGGCAATGCTTCCAAGAGACCGATTGATGTTCTGTAGCGTTCTTCGCATATGCCAGAATCCTCGGTGTAAAAAAAGAAAAGTTAACATTTAGGGAATGCTGCCGCGTTCCATTAGCAATGCTCACAATACGTACAGGAAGATGCTAATTGTAATCTCTCGACAATGACTAGGCAGCGAAGAATTCCCACGTTTTGTTGCTCACACGGGCTTTTTTACCACTGAATACAATTCACAATTTTTAAGGCTAGCAACAACGTTACTTCTTTGCTTGTGAACACTCTGAGTCATGGCGTAAACAAAGGTGTCCAATACATGCTATTACAGGCTTTATTTGAGCTACCCTATTGAAAAATTTCATTCCCATGAGAAATTTCCATGTCCAATGAGCACATATGAATCATACAAGATATATAAGAACATATAAGAATTACATAACAACCATATAATAACTATAAAAGATATAAAAATATAAAACAACGATATAAAACTGGTGAGAAGTTTTTATGTTTCTTATACGGTTCTTATATGTTCTTATATATATTATATAGTTCTTAAATATTTCCTGTATGGTTGTTATATATTCTTATATATCTTGTATTATTCATTGTGTTTATTGGACACAAGAAATTTCTCATACAAATGGCTTTTTAACTAGGATAGTTGTACATATTTGTGAAGAGTCAGCTTGAACCAACCAACCAATACCACCCTAGGAACTCACAATAGTATTGTTTATTGACTTTCCTGCGACATCCTAGCAAAAAAAAACCATATGTATAAGAAATGTCCTGGTCCAATAAGCATATCTGATGAAATACGGTCATATGCGATCATATCACGTCCATACGAGAGTATATACTATGTTATAAGGAACTGATAAGAAGTATCTTATAATTCTTATATATTCAAATATTGTGTTACGTGTTCTTATTTGTTATTTTATGCTCTTATGTGATATTATTTTAACATAGCGTTTATTAGACAAAACTACTTATACATATAAGATTTCTCACCAGGGAAGTATGCCAATTTTACCCTTATTCTAAAAAAAAACATATCTTGCAAAGAAATATACTTTACGTAATAGAAGAAAACCACAAACGAAGGTAGCGAAATGAGATACCACATGCTTCTGACCAAACTGAGGAACCCCTCCAAGTACGTACGTGCTATCCGCAGCACACGGAACGTTTTCTCGTCATTTTCTTTTCTGAGAGAAAGATAATAAAATTCAGTTAAATCTAATTGCTAATTAAAAATGCAAAATAAACTTTGTTTATGAAAAGTCACTTTTAAACAGATTGAATTTTTCCGAACTACAATTAAGCTATAGTCCCTGACAAATAAATAATTGAAGTGCGTGGCTAGTTCCAAGTTCGGCTGCTAAATAAATTGCGGCACCAGCCGATAAGAGCGCCAACGATCGAATAAACAATGGACACGACGCATGAGCTTGTATAGTTTAGCCGGTGCTACCCTATTGAAAAATCTCATTTGTATGAGAAATATTTGTGTCCAATCAACATATATGAATCATGTAAGATATATAAGAACATAAAATAAACATATAAGAACCATATAAGAATTTTAATAAATATACAAGACATAACATAACATATACGTACAGTATAAGAAACTGGTGAGAAGTTTATTTTATGGTGTTTATATGTTCTTATTTATCTTATATAGTTCTTATATGGTTTTTATATGTTATATATTTTGTATGATTCATGCGTGTTTATTCGACACAAAACATTTTTCATACAAATGGTTTTTTCACCAGGGTAGAACGAAAATCGAAGTGAACAAAGGCCGTAACTTCACACTTTCGGCACGCGGTCGATTGCCCTCATCAAATTGTGGCATGGCTTGCACTTGAACGTATGGAGAAGCAAAGGATATACTCTCTTACACGTTAAACGTCTCTTCCACACCTCAGAAAATTTTTTTTGAAACAGATATTTATTACGTTTAGTACATGAATAGGCGATGAAAACTATTACATTCAGCTTCGCTAGGCGACTCTTGCAATTCTAACCTTGCAATGAGATTATAAATATATACACGTTCAAAGTGTGGCAAACATTATCACGAAGTTTTAGTATATCTTTCCTACACATCCAATAGCCCTATTAATGACAGCAGATCAAAATGCGGTGCATGCGCGAAGGCGGTGGCGGAGTATGCGTGTCGTTATCGGAGTAATCAAAACAATCTACTAAAACTCAATTTTTTAGTAATTATTAGAGTTGGTTAAAAGGCACCGAGTGAGCTTCCTTCAAGGTTTGTGCAAACTAAAATATCAGGTTTGGCGAAGTGCACATTTTCAGCGTAAATATTTTCCTTTACTTTTTCAGTATTTCGTAAAAGCTAGAAACGTAGTTGTAATATCGATAATGAAAATAAATTAACTAAATATTGCATGGGCCTCTTCAGTTGAATACCTAACTTCTATCAGAGACTAAATAAAGATTATTTGAGTCAGCTGTAAAGTAAAATTTAACTAATGTAACATTTTTTTTTGGTATCGTATTCCTCAGTATTAAGGGTGTGCGTACTGCTTCAAATTAAATTCTAGAGCTTCAGATCAGAATCTTTGAACATTTCTTTATCAGACGCGGTGTTGAAGATTTTACTTCCTCTGTAAAGGCTATGAATGACATCGCATCATTCGATTCGAGTCGCCCTTTGCAGACCCCCAAGGGTCAATATAATTCCGTGCCAAAAGTGAAGCATAGTTGGCCCAACGGAAAGTATCCCAGGGCCTTCCGTTGAGGCCACTGGGGCAGGCTAAGGAAAATCAGTTTGCCGAAAAGAGGCCAACGACTTCACGGTGTTGGAAGCGGTACTATCGCCCTTCCAAACGGTCACTGAATCCCCTCAATCTCATTCGTCTTCCCTAGAATCTTGGGATCCCCGGATTTGTTCGATCTGTTTCCGACGCTTGGCCTAGTTTCGACCCCCCCCCCTTCCCTTACCCTTCGTCGTGGGGCAACACTGAACCCCTGACTTTGGAAACCATCATACACAAAGGTTTTATTGTCTACTTTTTTCCCATCGTATATCTCCAGGCGTCTGACTTAAAGACAATTTCAAGGCACACGTCGGTCGGTGATCTGTGAACGATAGCCTCCGAAAAATGATGCCACTGGGACTGGGAAAAAATAAGCGCCAAAAATAGGGCCATCGTTCTTTTCTTTCTTCAAGACATGTAAGCCCATCCGGAATATACGTGTTTTGTCTCCATTTGTTTTCTTGGGTCATGGCCAATGATGGAGTGTTGAATTCAATGATTGAGTCCCTATGCTTTTGAGATGACGGACAACGAAACATGCTTCCCTATTTATTTCACGAAGTTAGAAGGTTATTTCTATCTTAAGGTCGAAGAAGAAGGGTATGGAAAATGGGGGGGGGGGGGGGGGCACCTGTCTTTTGACGGTTCATGCTCTAGTTTTTGCAACTTCACGATTAAATTGTACAAGCACAGCGGATAAAGTGAGCTCAGCATCACGGAAGTAACACGTGTACGGGTCTATAAACTGATTTGCTATAAGAAATAAAAAAGTTGCTGAAGCTACTCGTGACAAAACAACCCAGTATTGATAACGCTCCTATTGAGCAAGTTAAGATATGTTTTACGATGTTCCGAACTGTTTAGTTAGCAGAAATTATTTACTTATCTTTTAAATATTATGTTCAGCGGAAACTCACCAATGCAAAAGTTTTACAGCGTGATGAGAAACATCCCGCCGGATTGTTGTTGTTAAGGTTGTCGTTGAGTGCCTGGTTTTGTATTTTTAGCCTTAAAGAAAAGGAGCTGTAGGTTATATGTTGAAACTTAGGTTCGGAAAAAGATTTGTCCACCACAAAAACGGGGTTATATGGCATTGATCTGCACCAAAAATGACACAAAGAGAGATTATTTTCTAGTTTAATCCAAGAGCACCAGCTAGCGTCAGTGAAATCCCCAGGAAATTGCGTTTCTCTGGACTTTCTTGACCCCTTCCTTCTAGTTTAATAACGGAGCTTCTGCTGCAACGCTTGCCCGTAGATATGGACAAAACACCTCCTTACTGAAGTTTGGACCTGCGTATTTTGTTTTTCCCATAGCAAGGTAAATGTGAAGAGTGAACATCGCGCACGGGTCCACTACCTTTGTGCTTTAGCGGGTTCTCTACCTGACATCAAGAGGATGGCCTCAAGCTCAAACTTTCTAAAATTTGTTTGTTTTTGAAAAGTAAAGTCGTAGTACGCATTACGCTTTTCTTACGTGGACGTGCTTATTTTTTTGTAACTTAGTGATACAGCTAAATATTCATGAATCTATTTTTGCACTGAGAAACAATACAACTCTCAAGCCTATTATCCGTCTTCTGATGATGAGCTCAGCTCGCTATGTCCCCTCTGCGCCCCTTCTATCTTTGAAGCTGGTATAAACAACTTACAAAATAAGTACAGTTTGACAGACTATAAAAGCTATTTGGCCACATAGTATGACAGTAACACGTCGAACACATTTTTTAAGCGGTAGCTTTTATGCCCAGCCTTCCTCAAGGTCGAGTAATCAAGGTCACAAAATGCCCGTGGCTGAAATGCTCCTGGCTGAACCACTGGTGGCTGAAGCGCTCATGGCTGAAACGATGGTGGCTGAAGCGCATGCGGCTGAAGCACCGGTGGATGAAGCGCCCGTGGCTCAAGCGCCCTTGGCTCAAGCGCCGGTCGCGTAAGCTGTCAAGCGTCGGTCGCGTAAGCGCTGGTAGCTGAAGCTGACGTGACCTTACGTCATTGGCGCCGTCCTCGACGTCGTCCAAGAGGTCGTCCTTCAGATCCTAAAGTCGTCTAAGCCCGTTCAAGATGTCATCTTTGACGTCATCAACTAGAAGTTGTCCTGACGTCGTCCTAGAGGTCGTCCTAGACGTCGTTCTTGACGTCGCCATCTAGACGTCGTCCTAGACTTCGTCCTTAAAGTCGTCCTAGAGGCCGTTCTAGGGGTCGTCCTACACCTCTAGGTCTAGGCCGACATCTAGGACGGCATCCTAAACACCATCATTGATGTCGATCTCAATGTAGTCCTCGAGGTCGTCCCTAAGGTCGTCCGAGAAGTCCTCTTAGGTGTTCTTCACGTTGTCTTCGATGTGTGAATGGCATATTACAACCATTTCACCACCGTACCATTTCCTTTCTTAATTGTTTTCACTATAGCGATGTTCCTGCAAAGCTATCTCATTTCATCGCGTTTGATCGAACTAACAAAGCTGCAGCAATTAGTTTTTATCGCCGCTGAGAGGAATTATTTTTTGTTAAATCTGTGCTCCAGCACCTCTAAATCTGGATTTGAGCGTATGCAATGGCTACTCTCGGATGCCATTAAAAACGCTCGGTAAGCAGCTACAGCGGTGCTATAGTGGCGACAGTACAGTGAAAAGACTATGCAACTTTTCACGTTAATTGCAGTCACAACCAACGCTGCGAATGAATACTTTGCCGGTAAAGCAGCGCCAGAAGTATGTTGCCATGACGCTTGTCGTCTTTGTGCGATTGACGTCTGTCTTTGTGCGATTGATGTCTGTCTCCGCCAATACCAATCACTCGCGGTAAATGCGGCACGATCCTGTGCTTTCTTCAGCGCATGATTGGTAGGTGGCTAGCATAGCGATTCTCCACTAATCATTCCATTCAGAGCCCAAATCTCTGAAGTCCCCGCGCCCTTTAACATTCCCTCCGTCAGTTACTATCCGTGTACCACGTAGAAAACCAAGTGTTGCGAAGGTGCATGTTTCATACTAAAGAGACCCCATAGAAAGCAATTCACGTAGTTTTAATAGTGCCGTACAACTTTCAACTCTAGTCAGAGTGTTAAAGTTGTACTGTACTGCTAAGTACTACTAAGTGCTAAGGGTACTAAGATAGAACAAGAAGAAACAGAACAATCATAAACTTAGAACCAAAGAAGGAAACGGGGAAGCATCTATAGATTCCTCTCCAGCACGGCGGTCGTGTCACATTAGGCTGCACTCACGCAGAGCTGCGTGTAAACCCGAGAATCCGACGGAGGGTTCAGGAAGCGAAAGATCGGAAGGGGCCGTTCACCCCCGGAGCGGACAGAAGCCCAGTGTCCTCGGGGTTGGAGCACCGACAATAGGCAATGGAAGCCGACTATGAATTCGCTGAACGTTAAGCGAAACCAACTCTATTGTCGAGGATATCATCGCTCTCATCTGTGGATTCAATCGGTATTTCGATCTAGTCCGCTCTTCTATTCCTCCCCTTCCCCGCGCTCTTGTTTGATTTGAGAACCCGGAAAAGGAACCTGTCTCACTGCACGCGCAGCGAGAAAACGCTCATAAATGACAATTTGATTAGCTCTGTTGATAAATATATTTTGAATTAGATGAAGTCCGATGCACCCGACGTTCCGATTAGAGGGAACCTAGAAGGAATTGCAAAAAACCTTCATCATCGCGACGCTCATGTTCTTTGTTCGTTGGCAGTCGCCAACTGAACAATTCAAACTCAGTGAATGTGCCATGATTCGGCACTTTTTCTTGTGCGTGATTGCTTTGTCCGCGGATAGCAAACCTTAGCAGACAACGAGCGCCGCGACGATACGCTTTTGACAATGGTGGAGAATAACAATCAGGATGATTACAATCGGGATTTAAATCACACCGGTTTTAATACGACATTTTAGATCAAACCTTTCCCGCACAAAATAATTCCCCATAATATCGTTTTATTTACAGTCTGCATGTCATTTTATATTTTCTATGCGCAGTTGTTTTGAAAGTAAATTAAATATTCATCGAGCAAGAAAGAGTTCTATTAGGCTGAGCATGGACGAAAATCAGTGCTCTTCTAAGAACATCGGAGTGTTGAGTTTCGTTTCTAGCCTCCACGCTGTTTATCAGTTAGGTCAGATAGTATTGCAAGTAAGCAGAAACCGAAAGATGGAACAAAAGAAAGAAAATTATTTTCATAGAACTCGAGACATAAACAATAACAAAAATAAAGCTTTTTCCCATAGTAAATAATTTAGCTGCTTTACTGCGAGTATAGCGGGGCTTACATAAACATGGCGCTGTTAATTAACTGTACTTATATTTACAATAATTTATTTTTTGTCATTGTTTTCAATTATCAGATGGATCGTACATGAACCTGCGATCTTTATAAATGCATTTAATAATAAAGTATATTTTTCTAGCGAAAGTGATTTAAATCATATGAATCTTATTTAAATAAAAAAAATATGCCATATTTTTTTTATAATATTTTTTTGTTTACTTTGTGTTTTGGCGTTCCATATCAGACCGTAGCGTGGGCTGCGGCCGGCCTAAAAGTGAAAAAGGAGAATTATCGACGTGCGTGATCAAAAGCGTCGCTGTGGTCGGCCTTCGCGACTGGCCAATCAAACAGCCGTTTTATCGTGCGGAGTGCCATTTTTAATACTATAAGGCCATCTAGCGAGGGTCAGATTCCGCGGCAATGCTGAGTTGTTGGAAACGTTGGCGAACATGCTCAACGGGATTCTCCAAAGTGCTGGGTATCGGCGACTTAAAGCGCGTCTGGTTTTCTTGTGTGCCGCGGATGGCGTTTTCAACACATTGGGAAAGTTTCTAGTTCCACATTATGGCATCCGCGTGTTCGGCAATGCTGAGAACAGCGACACTGAACGCGCCAATGATAGAAATCGGAGGTAAGTACTCGAAACATTGTATCAGTTTGCAGCGATTAAATTTAACTCGAGGTTTTCTGTCGTTTTAGATGCAGTACACACAGAATTTATGTTCTGAGTTTCGTGGCATCCTCAACAATGAAATATAATGTGAACAAGAACTAGCCAAATAAGAGCATTGCAGGTAACGATGGATGGCAGCTCCCTCCGGCTTACAGATGATTATAAAAAAGTCAATTTACGACACCGTGTTGATGAGTGTGCCCTTCATCTAGAACTGAAAACAGCGAAGTCGAGATGGGCCCATTGTCGAAGCGAATAAATCAATGATTCAACTATTCGAGATTGGTTCATGAGCATGGTTCAGGAATAGAAATTGAAGTTTTCTTTCCAGCTACGTTATCTACTATTTTGCAAAATAGAAAAACCCCAACCGCGTTGTGACGGTCAACGTACGTTCACGGCTCTCTGCTATTGCGCAAAAGATAACAATTAAGAAAAACCTGATAAAACCAATTTTTGGACAATTTACAGCCCCACCCGGCGGCGGAAATGAGCCTTCAACTATGCCTTGCAGATAATAAATGCTACAAAAAGTTACAGGCTAAAACAGTGATTCTCACGATAAAACGTGCACCCATCTTGCTTGCGCAGCCCACGTTCATCGACTGCACAGCGGCAAGTTCGGTGCGCGCTGTATTTACAAAATCTTCCAATTACACTCGAGATGATGGCGTCGGGAAAATGTATTTTCTCTTTATGAACGCAATCTACTGCCGCCGGACTGTTTGGTCATTTGTAAAGAGATGGAAAATGAAGACATTGCAGCCGCAGTTGCCTTGTCGCATCTCGTGCGCGATACTAATGTCCTCCGATAATATTGTGGGCTTTCGGTTTTTATTCGTGCAGCCTATTACAGAACAATAGTGTACCGATGTCCAGAGGATTGTCGTCATAAATTCCGCTAGCTCTACTTATATCTGGAAATAAAATAAAGAAAACCGCGAAGAATGAAACCGAACTTGGAGAAGCACACGCGTCCGAAGCGTTCATCCGTGACCCAAGAGAGAAAAGGGAGTGGGCTGTCAGCCCGAAAGCGCCGGCAGCCCATTCTCCTTTTCTCTATTGCACTTTTTCAATAAAACGCTCTATAGCTTCCTGTATAGTGAGAATGCTCGTCCAATGGATCATTTTTCAGTAAGCTTGTGCGCATGCGTACCTCCCGCTGTCGCCATTTCGCACTGCCCCAGAGCGGTGCCTCGCGAAAATGGCGACAGCAGCATTGTCAGTATCTATCTTCGCGCCTATTTAGTCTATTTTTAAGCTTCGTTTTTTATAGTATTGGTAGTGGGGGTATAAAAAGCACTGAAAACCAATACAACGGCACGATGCCAATGTGTTTTGACGGCCGGAGGCTTGTTGGGCTACTCTTCATTTTTAGTTCGCAGACAACTCCCCAGACGGCGCTAATCACCTATAACCAACGAAGGGTGGCGTGAGTGGGTGGAAGCCACGTGCGAAAATTAGAGAACTGGTGGGTTCTAGTTCACCAACGGGGATAACCGAATCCCCACTGGCTAGGTCAGAAACTCAACGGGACCGCCCGATTGAAAAGGGAAGAGCCGCAAACCACCACCACCACCACCATCATCATCGTCATCATCATCATCATCATGGACCATTGTCGGTTCACGGTGAGGCAAATCTTGCCAATGCGGGAGAGGTAAATCATGGTAGTGACGTAACGAACGGAAGCCATAACAGGGCGCCATTGAAACATGTAGGCACCGATAGACAGAAATCAGCTGGTAAAATAGTATTTTGTCCAGTGGCGCGATTAGTAGACACCAAACCATCCATCAAAAGGATTTGATCGAAATATTTGAGAAATTGAACGCAGACCACCGGTCAACGAATATTTGATGAATTACCTAATAACTCGTCGAAAAATTCCAATATATATTTTATGAATAGTTTACTTAAATGCTGAGCTCAATAATAATTAGTTTAAATAAAATCGTTTTTTATTAATTCTTTTTATAAAATCCCGTAATATTTGCCGATTAACTCAATTTAAATTTTTTTTAAGTAACCGCTTTTTGTAGGCAAACGTTCGGCTGCGATCTGCCTGATTAGAAATATAAATTAGGCGAAAAATAGGGACTCTAGCCAAAAATCTAATGAACAGTAACCTGACGTTTCGAGACCAGTTCGGTCGCTTGTTCAAGGGTGAGTCACCTCATCCGTGAACAAGAAACCGACCTGGTCTCCAAACGTCGGGTTACTGTATATTAATCTTTTGGTTAGTGTCCCCATTATTCGTCTAACCGTTACATCTGTGAATATTTTACTATGCCGCGTGACAATTCTGAAATGGTGTTGAACATCAGGAAGCTGGTCTTTTACTGCATCTGTGTCACCGGCTAAACCAACCAGTGATCTCTCAAATGACGATGAAACAATTTAAGATATGATGCTAACTACCAATTTGAATATGTGTTCAGAGTAGCATCCAAGTTACTTTAGGACGAGTTATCTTGGTTAGAGTAGAAATACTTAAAAACAAAAACAATTGAATTACTTTCAAAGGCACTTGGCAAGTAGATCACAGGCTGCTAATATGAGAATAAAAAAGTATTTTTTTCTTTCTTTATTCAATGATATAAAAACAAAAAAATCGGAGACGTTGGCCGCCGTGAAGGCATGCCCGGCTACTCCATGTAAAAATTGTCAGAAGGGGGTGCTCTACCTGTGATGACTTCGCTAAAAATTACATTCTGCCATGGTCTTGACTTTCAAGAAGCGGCTTAGCACCTCGAAGTTTACTTTGAAATGTTTCGGTATGTGCATCATAATGGGAGCCTAAAGATTTTAGTAGCAAAGGGAATCGCGTATTGTAGACATGATACCTGCCTTGTTTTACTTTGGCGGCAGTCTCGGCTCATGACCCATTCCACAATAAGTTCGCAATATTCCTTGCCGCGATTCAGGGGACTTGACACTTAGTCCGTCGTTGCATATCCCCAATAGCCGAACAAGAAATTCAGGCATCCAGATTTGTTGATGAGTACGCGAGTGAACGACAAACGTTCCCACTCAGGAGAAGCATCGGCTCGAGGAGAGCAGCCTCTTTCAGTGGTCAACAACCAAGGGCGAGAATTTTGTCTTCCCAGCCAAGGGCGAGAAAAGCCTCCTGTACCTTCAAACTGTTAAAAAATGTTAGGAAGGTAAAGAGGGCAAGCACAGGTAACGCAAAGTGTCCACGAAACCGCTTCCAAACACCATTCACCTTGCCCCCTCAACATACCCAAATGTCTGTGGACGCACGGAGGTCAAGGTTCCAGAATCAAAATTTACCAGTTGAGAGATAAGTGTTTCCACCTTGCGGGAAAATGGGTTTCACGATTTTGAGACTGAAACATCGAGAGAATTGGGAAGAATATAAAAGAAACACATTTGAACGAGCTTGGAAGGAAACGTTAAGCCTTAGTATGGAAATAAGGATATTTGTGGAATCCCAGTCTAGGTACTGGCAGCTGAATAAAGCCAGCAGGATCTACCTTCTTTGGACGAGAGAGTGTTTGCGCTCCCTTAAAGACGTGCTCGCGCGTTTTCATACCAGAACCTTCTGAACCGACAATTTCCGAAAATGATCCAATGAGACCACCAAGCGTGGGCGTCGCACTTCTTCACTGACGGAACCACTCTAGCTTCAGACAAAAGGTGTAAAATCCGGATAACGTGCACCAACACTTTGCTAGCTCCAAGCGTGAGGTGCCATTCAAATATAACTTGATAAATTAAAAAAAAAAAACACGTACAAGAGGAGACACAGCGGCGAGCGTACTTGAGGCTATCCATTTTGTATTTTGTTTGCATTTGGAGAAGACGACTTGCTCATGCCTTGTTTCCTGTTTTGTGTTCGGTTGTTTGGCTCCAGGTTTGCGATTGATTCAGCTTTGCCCTAAAGTCTGACGATCCCTAGTTTAGTACATGGTTTCGGCAAGAAATGTTTTCCAAGTTTGAAATAATGTATATGAGATACTGATCTCAAGATTGTTAAAAATCATTATAATTAAGACAGAGTAGAAAATATTCTTGAAAAAATGTTTTTGCAAGATATCAAAATAATTAATAATGCTATTTGAAATACAAAATTCCGTGTAGAGTATTTAAGATAGACGCAAGTCTGAAACAAACAAAGCGCAGGGCATGAGCCATTAATTGCCTTGGGCTTTTAGTGTCTGTGTTTCTGTTTATGACCCATCTATCCTTCGAGTGAACTCTGACTTAATTATGAAATGAGGTATATTAATGTGGAAGTTGTTTATGTTCAGTACTTTCCATAAATATTAAGGATAGACGTTTTTATTTCTGAAAAGAATTGACTGATGAAAGCAAAAATTGTGCTAGAGTTCAATTTGGTTGAGGTCAAACGGGTTTGGTACTTCGTTATAGCTTATTCTTACAATTGCCAATTTACATTTCTGATGACCGGTTGTGGAGTGTTAAGTCACGACATATGAGCAAAAAGAAGCGTGTTGAATACGTTATTCTGTTTCACAAGTGTAACAGATATTAACTTTGATTATTTGATTTGTTGTTGTGGTGGTGGTCAAAAAGGAAATATACTCGGATATTTTTCTGCAATTAAGTATGTCTAGGGCATTCGAAAATGCTATTACTTTTCTTCCCGAAAGTGTTGAGAAAATGTTATAACAACTGATATTACAAGCAGCTCCTCAGCTGCACTATTTTCTGCAACGGCAGGGGAATGGGGTTTTCCAATCTTACGCGCGGAGTCATGCGGATAAGGGACATGATCTGAAAGTGCGAAAAGGCAAGCCTGAAACCGGTTTCATAGCTGAGTTGCCACTAAATAAAACGTCGTAGCTTGTTTCTTAACAGTAAAGTCTAACAAATATCCTTATTGCCGACGTGATTAAATCAAACACCGTCTTGACACACACTTTCTTATGAAATAAAAAAGGCCGAAGCTTATTTCATTTCTACAAATTGATTACTTCGTGGATGCATAAAACTCCTAACGTTAATGTAAACCGTAGATGCTGAGGAGTCATGTATACGTATTAAGGAATGAAGACACACGTCTAATTCTTCTGCACACCAAGACATCACAAACGTAAAAAATTGTAGGTAAAATTTGACAACATATAAACTCCCATTGTGAATTTAAAAAAAATGGTTTGGCTTTCAACACTAGATTTTATTGTTATACATGCAATACGACTCAAGGAATACCAATCTTTCAACTTGGTAACCAGCGTATGCCATTCAAGGCTCAAATAAATACCAATGATTTGCGTTTTTGTTTCACACTATCCCACCGGCATATGCTCTCTATAATTCTAGACTCAAAGAATTTGATGAAATGACTTCAAAATGGTATTATCAATTTTCGTACTGAGGTAGTGCATTGGGTGAAGTGGTAAGCGTATACTTGATAAAAAACAGCTCAAACGACAAATACGAACTGTATAGACAAACACAACAGAATACACTCGTCATGTTGTGCTTGTTTCTTCACTTTGTCTTTATCCCTTGAGCAGTTTTCATAGTGTATAACTCAATTTTCGCGTCTTGTTCTTACTATCGAAAAAAAAACAAATGTACGCATGTGCAGTCCCAAATATCCAACTAATAATAAAGGAAAGCAGCGTGCGGAATAACATCACCTCCATGTGCGCATTAATGAACCTTTTTGCAGTATCGATCATTTTACTTCCGCACTGTTTGTTCTTGAAAAGAGGCGAGGAGAGAGTGAGAGAAAACTTCTTTATTGACCCTCAGTTCAGAGTGTCGAGGTGGTGTCCAGGAGGACGCCATTCAGAAGGGTGAGGACAGGGGGATTGGTGGCGTCTTTCGATGCCTTCAGCTTCTCTTCGATCGTTGTGATGTGGTGAAGAAGGGCGTCGAAGATGGCGGGCACGTGTTGATGATTTGTGGGAGAGAGCCACTCTTTCCGAGGAGAAGTCGACGCTATAGGAAAGGTTGATCGGTGAAGCATAGCCTTAAAAAGACTTCGCAAGAAATTTGAATTTTTCGGCTGACTCAAAATTTGCGTATCTTTTCAATTAACCTTTCTCGTGGATTAATAGCCCACACCATGCCACGCAGGGAGTGCGTGAAGCTTTCATTTTAGGAGCGCCGTTCAGGTGGTCTTTTGTGTTGGTGCCTCGGCGATTGGGTCGCAGTCGAAACAACGAACACTGGCTGAAAAAGAAAACGAAAAAGCCTTCCGACAAAAACATATACAGCAATTAAAAACCTTGGTACCAGGGCTGGGCATCGGATCGATGGACCTACCGATTAATCGATTAATGCTTCAATCACGAATAGTTTATTTACCCTGTTTATGTATTAAGTTTTAAAACACAAAACTAAGATATAAACGCTTTCGCCACGTAAACATGGACGAGCACAGCTTTAGGAAGTCAGAATTTAGGTAACATTTGGACCTAAAGTAAACTGAAGGTACGAGATTTGTAACTCCAAACGAGTTGAGACGTTTATACGTGTCCCGGTGACTTGAACGACGTGCGATTGTTCCGTTTAGCGCAACACAGTCTATATACTGTGAACAATCAAAGGACTTCGCTATTGCCGCAGAATATTAGTCAACCTCTGCCTCTGCGGCTGAAGCAATATGCGTTCTGAGTGTGTGTGTCTTTTGACTGTTCTCAATTAATCATCAAGGTTCATTTTAAATTCAAAACTGTACATTGCGCCGTTTATCACACATTCAACAAAAGCGAAAAAAAAATAAGTTTTGACTTTTTTAATAGCTTTTATGCAACTGAGTGAACGCAACCGATTGACCGGTTTAATTATCATTAAAGGGTGCCCATTAATCGGGTTATATCTTTTAATTGGCGCCCAGCCCTAAATTTACTTGTAAAACCGCCCACCCTTAAGCAATACCTTTTGCACCCACGTTGGCGACGTGCAAGCGAGAAAACAGTTGCTACACTTTCTTTCACCGTAAATTAAAGCTCAGTCAAAAAAAAAAAAAAGCCACACGATTTTTGAACAAAAACGCAAAGTAACCATGTGTTCGTCCAGCATACCTGAAATATTCAAAGCTCCCGCGCTGGCATTTCGACGCCATCCCCCAAAAATCAAGCTAGATCGCACTGATTGGACCCGAACAGTGAGCCAGCGTTTGTCTGTGCCTCGTGTGTAAGCAAAGCACCGAAGATACGTTCGGCGGCGGACTCTCACCCAGTTGCTGAGAACGGTGTGATTAGAGTTTGATATCGACGTTACGTGAAGAAAGGCGTTCTCAAACTTTGATTATTTGAGGCGGTGTTGATTGATTGCACTTTAACCGGAAATAACACATCCTTCGGAAGACGAGAAACGCCGTGACTGTCTAAGTTTTACGCTGCTTGACTGACCCAGTATACCCGTTGCGTCAGTGTTTACATTACTTGGTGTGAACCCTCTTATACGCCATTTAAGCAGTCGCATTATGCACGCTGACATATTCGCTCCTTTTGGATGCGAGAGGCATTTTGTACGTAAGCAGTAAGTCTCTTCTGGAAAATAGAGCGCACCGCTCTCGCGTCCAAGGCAAAATGACTCGGCACCTTTTTTTTTTTTTCGGTAAGTAATCAACGGTAAAATGGTGTATTAAAATTGGTATTTCACAAACTGCCTTTGATAGTGGAGAGGCCTATCTACTCTCAGATTCCGCGGGTACCTTGCACCCTCTATGAAAACAATGCAGTACAAAGACTGAAAATCTCTTTGTTCGATGCACCGATACATTACAAGAAAAGGACAACAAGCATGACAACCAAGTTTTATGAAATACGAGGAAGAACAATGCCTTTAGAAACTGACGTCCCATTTGCTTACCTTCGTGTCTGCTGGTCACTTTCTCGACCGCTTGATTTTAAACCAGGTTCCTTCGAGTGATAACAAAACTTTAATATCACTCGTTTAAAGTTCTCGATATGTAAAGCTTAAAATGAAAAATACAAGTTTCGAGCAACGCACATAAACAAATATAAGCGGAGATCACACAAGAGCATCGACAACATGCTTTTCACGATTGCCAGAGTCTGTATCTATCGTGAAAGAGTTATATTATTAAATTAAATGTATTTGTAGTGTACATCTCCTTTGAAAAGTATAAGAGAAACGCAACCTTCCTTTTCGTAAGTGAAACTGAATTTACTGAGAAGATAAGAACAGCAGGGCGATCCCTCTGTTGTCCTTCCTCTAGCGCTATCCTTCGATTTGGCTAAAGTTCACACACAGCCAAAGCTACGATGTGATGGCACCAGTCGAGCAGCGTCAGACGTGGAACTCATCAGGCCCTTTCTGTTTATGATTTGCTCAGCGATAAAAGAAAACTTAGAGAATACCGACAAACATCGTCATGATGCGATTTTGACGCAGTTTGATTGATCGCGTCAGCTGGTAGCGTAGTCTGCGTTTGGACTTGAGGTGAAACGAAGCATAGCCTTCTACTTTAGATGACGCTTCGGTTTCTTGCGAGCTCTGAGGACTCAGGCGCAGCCCTAGCAAGACCAAAGGCAGCGAGTAGATGTTAGAGGCTGGGGATTGGAAAGACAGGTCGTTCAGTTCTTGTCCTCTCAGCGACTGCAACGGTCTTCTTCACCCAAATATTTTAGATATGCCGACATACACTGGCCGTTGTTTAGTCTTTTTTCTATGTTCTCTTTGGATGCGTGCTCTATTCCTACATTAAAATGTAGCTGACGTGAATATAAAAACCGATTTCTCTAAAAGTGAAAAAGATATAACTTTGAGAAGAAGTGGCCCTCTTTGTCACCATTCTTCCAAATGAGCGCGTAATAATATCCATAATCCTCCACGTTCCTCCACTTCTTTTGGTGCATCCTTGTATACTAATATGAGGCCACTTTAACTTTAAAGTTTGACCGTGAACCAAAGCATTCGTTTAACCAGCTGCAATTCTGAGTACCCCCGCCAACTTGTCAGGAACAGACTCCAGCTTCGCTTCGATTTGAAACAGCACCTATAGTTTAGCTCTCCAAGCATTGGAACGCGACGCCAAAACTAACCCAATAAAACGCTATTTTTCTTTTGTCAAAAGTTCGCGAAACTTGCGTTCTCGGCGATGGCATCGCACACCAGTCGAGACAGAGCAGCAAATTTTATTCAAAAACATTAAGCTGTTTACTGTGCTTCATCTTAGGACAGACGGCAGCATACGTTACGAGCCATCCCAGACAATACAGTGCTGTAAATTCATCAAGTGATTACACACTTCTGGCGTCACCTTGTCCCTACCGAACGTCAAGTGACACTCACGCGGCCTTGGGGTTGGCTTCGATACAATATAGCGACCCCACGAGAGTAGCGCTAGTATGTGTTGCGGAAATTTTGTCAAAGTTTTGCGCTTCGGGAAGCGAAGAAAGTATAATGTGAACTCCAGGCGACAAGTTTTTTTGTTGTTTTTTTTTGCTTTACACGTCTCGAGGAAACGCTTTAAAGAACTGCAAGGGCAGTCGAGCGAGAAGAGCGCGGATGGGGCTGACAGGGCGAGGTCGTCTCGCCCTGTCGCGACGAAGCGATAAGAATTGAGTTCCGTCTGGCGTCAAACGCCTTGAAGGCGCACGTTGCTCAACTGCCCACGCATCAAGGCTTTGGTCTCGCAATATATCTTCCTTCAAATTCTCTGCGTTTGAAACTAGTAATCACCGCAGGCTTTCGCTCAGAGTACCCTTTTTTGTGGTAGGCTCGTAAGTTTAGGCAACTTTCGTTAGGGTTCCGCAAAATCTTCCTAACATGACATCGAGTGTGAGGAGAAGGGGGCGGGGTGTGTTTTTATACAGCTTAGATTTTAGTCTGCACCAACGGGCGACTGGTCTCCCTGCCGATAGCCATGTGCGGTACAACCGCTAGCCTGTGGTCTTTAACGTGCACCACGCAGTAGTGATACAAGATTGCACGACGGTACGATGCTCATCCAGATCGAAACAGGCATGAGTGGGGATTGAGCCCAGGATTTCTGGGTTCTGCAGCGCGAGCATTCGCTCTAAGTGCTTCTAGGTGGTGTGAGCTTGCCGACTCGGCCACCAATCCCCCTCTGCGATAGGGGAGGGGGTGGGGGAAAACCCAAAGAAAACGTAATATATTTTTTTTAAGTGCGTATTTGTTTCTTTAGGTTAAAATTTTAGCTAGCTCTGCAGTATTCTCTGCCCTACGCAAGGCACCTGTCGAGGACGAACGCTGCTCGTCTTTCGTTAGTATTTTCTGCCAACGGGTGATTCACAGGGATAAGTTCCAAGCGGTATTTGAGCGAGATACAAAGCTCTTTGCATCGCCCACTTAGGTGTCCTCCTCTAGGGGTCGTTCTTGAGGTCGTCATAGACGTAGTTCTTTAGGCGTCGTTTTCGACGTCGTTCTCAAAGTCGTCCTAGACATCGTCCTTGAGGTCATCCTAGAGGTCTTCCTAAAAGTCGTCCTAGACATCGTTCTTGACGTCGTCCTAGATGTCGTCCTAGACGTCGTCCTCGAGGCGCCTTTTCGACGTCGTCCTAGACGTCGTCTTCTTAGGCTCCGTTCTATGTCGTCCTAGACGTGGTCCTTAAGGTCGTCTGAGATATCGTCCTAAAGGTCGCCCTAGACGTCTTCCTCGACGTCGTCCAGGACTGGCTTTCGGCTTCCTACACGTTAGCAGCCTTAAGCGTGCTCGTGTAATTTGTTTAATACGATAGGCCCGTCGCTAAATTGCCCAAGTACCAAGGAGCGTGCGCGAGTGTAGTTACACGCACTGCACGTGCTGCCCCCTGCAGCGGTAACTGTTCGAAAGCAAATACCTGAAAGAATTCGCGCTTGGAACGCGTGAACATGAGCGCTTTATTTTGGTTATTTACTTTTAGCCTATTACACAGATAATGCGAGCGCGAGCAGCACGTGCAGTTACGTTCCGCCAGTTTCCATATTGCTCGGCTAATGTGGCAAAATGCCTATTGAAAGAAAAAACTAAATTGTCAATGTAGAGTCCAACGATTTATGAGATGGAACACGCGAGCGCGTGTCACTCGGTACATGAAGAGCACCTTATGCGCAAAGTAACCGAGGGAGAGGAGGAGACTAGAGCACGCGGAGAGGTGAGAACGCCGACTTCTGGTTGGAATGATTAGTTGGTAGACCTAAAGCTAACTGCCTTTGTCTCCATTGCACTCGCCGAACGCCTTCGAATGCGGGAGCCAAACACCGGACGCGGGTGCTCCACTTTCTAACGCGTTCGACGAGTCAATATGCTGCGCGTATCGGGAAACGAAAATGTTTGTCTACCAATCTCAACATTTGTAAATTACATCAATTATAAAATTTGTTCAAACATTTTTGGTTGTATGATAACGCGACAACTCAGGTGCTTTGTCAGATGAAAATCATGAGCCATTACACTTTTTGAAGGTGGATGACCGGCGAAGCTGCTTAGCACACGAGGCAGACCCGCCTCGAGGAGCCGGAGGAAACTAGACACGCAAGACGGGACCGCCACCCTGGAAGAGCGGAAGGAAAGGAAACTAGGGCACGCAAACGGGCTTGGAACGACGACGAAAGGAGGGCGGTGCGAGCGTAGATGTGACCGACGCGGGTCGCACAGCGGCAAATCTTTGAGCTGATCTTGATAATGGTGCTATTTATAACTAATCTTCAGAATTGACAGATTGCTAAATTGCCCAAGCATCAAGCAGAATGTCGCAAATGGTGTTCCACGCGCCGCACGTGCCGGCGTCCGCAGCAGTAATTGTTCTGAAGCAAAAGCCTAAAACAAATGGCATCTCGCACGCGCGTTCGTCAATGCTTTATTTTGGTTATTTCCTTCGCATCTTTTGTAAGGTTAAGGCGTGCACGTGGGGCACGTGCGGCGGTGCGAGCATATACTTTTTAGTCACTTCTCACGAAAAATCCACGGAAGCGCAGCCAAAACAGCTCCGCTGTAATAAACATTTTTTTCTAATGTAGGTACAGATAAGCGATCGAGGTTTCAAACACTGTGAGATTGCCGCTGCAGAACACGCGAAGACGGTGAGGGGCAACGCTTTGGCGAGAGCGCCGGTACTGCGTTATGCACCCCGGGCTATCGGCAGCAAGCGCACCTGACGCCGGCGCGAGCCGGGAGTACTCCCAATTGTTTGATGAGCCTTGCCAGCACGCGTAACATCGCGCACAGCGCTCGCTAGCTTTCTCGCCTGCACCGAGTTCCTTGTCATAAATGTTAGGAATGTACACTAACATAAAGTACGCTAATCTGTATTCCGCCATTTTGTTCACTGTACCGATTAGAGCTGCAAATATCCGCAGATGAACACTACACTCAGCAAACATTACGCTGCTAAGGTAAAGAACATTTATGAATATACATACTTTTCTTGTTTGTTTTTTATACAGAAACCGTTGGGAATGGAATATATGTTAATTGTATTTAAACTTCTACTTTTCTTGTGTTTCTTCATGTTTCGTTTTCGATATTATAGTTTTACTCATTGATTACGTCATCTTTAATATCTATGTGTTTATGAAACATTTTATTTATCTTATTTTTTTGAGATCTATAAAGTTCATTCACTGAATGCCACATTTGAGGGCATCATTCAGCTGGTATATACTTAACAAGCTCACAATCAAGGGCTCCCAAAACCGGCAATCTTGTTGGTATTGACTACACGTTGCAAAAGTACTTGGAATGCTCGCTGTCAGCACGCGCTGAGCAGCTGTACACTCAGCTATTCTTGCCAGTGAACTCACTCTAATCCTACGTGACACCATATTCAATGCTCAAGGTAGCGTTTGACTATTATAGAATAAATAATGTTAACCAATAGCTTCAATGAACAGCGTCACATTCTGAAAGCCCCTACGCACATTTGCATTTGAGAGCGTTTGAGTGCATTGATATCTGTTGCGTCGAGGAACGAAAGCGAGTAACCGGCACATATGTGCTTCGTATGAGGCGTCAAATCTGATTCAAGGATTCGCAGCCACAACGCAGCCACAACGCAGCCCAGCGCACCACAGCGCACACACAAACGCTCTCAAACACAACTATGCGTAGGGGCCATAAGAGTACATGACGCCAATGCCATTTGTTTGTTTTAAACATTTTTCCAGCGCTTTCTCATGCTTAAAAATTACAGGAGGACGCTTAAGCTTCACATTTAAGAGTGGAACGCGAAAGCTAAATATACACCCCTGCTCGTTTCTAAGCCGTACAAGCGTGTCTGCATACGCTACTGGTTTTAGTTTAGCTACTTGGTGCATAGTGTTGGCAATCGGGTAAGCTGAACACAAAAACACGAGAACACGGAGAAAAGGACTGGACAAACAGGGGAGTGTTTGTCTAGTCCTTTTCTCTGTTTTCTCTGATTGCCAACAGTGTTTGCAAGGCCTGGAAAAAAGGGACGCCGTTTTGAACGGACGCGTTTTCATGTTCTCCGTTGGAAATCAACAATCGGACTCGGGCCGAGGAAACCCATCTCCTTTTGGTTCGTATGCTAACAACGACTGGTCAAATATTCACCCGCAAAACGCTGCAGCCGCACCCACGGCTTAAGGAAAAAGCCAAGCTTAGGCGACAAGCCAATATCAGTACCTAATCCTACTTCTACGTTTTCCCCCGGAAGATTGTGCATCAATTATGTTTTAATCTATGGCGACATTTCGGGCTGGCCCTACCATGCAACTGATTTTCGCCGCAACGGTTTCAGAAACGCCACCGGTGTCCGTGAAGTGTTGTCCCTTGAACAGTTTCAAAGGGGCCGCGTTTGGATGGCGACGTCATACTCCGTCTCATCCTGCGATCGACTAAAGCCCAATGCTACAGGCTGCCGGGTCCAATCACGAGTCTTCAGGAAACAACGTGGTAATTTTTTCCGTCGTACGTATCAGTGCGCCAAGACGCGTCATGCGGAGGCAAGTTTTTCGTCTGCTTATCGAGCCTTCGCGGCGGCTCCGTCTACATTTTTACTACTGAAGACTACTGAGGGGATTAAATACCGTCTGGAAGCGATGAAGCGAGGAGAACCCTGTATCAGAACCATTGGCAATTAAGAAAGGAGGACGAGTCGGACAGAGTGTTTGGCACCGGAGCGTGTGTACTTAGCGCGTAAGGAAGGGTGATGCGGGTCCGGGTACGAAAGTTGGATTAGATTGGATTGTTATGGCTAAGGGTAAACGACGATATGTCAGTGTTGCCGGCGTACTGTCCAACTTATTCAAAGAGTTGACATGTTTACGAAATATGGCGAGTACGTTTAAGAAACTAAAAACCGTGTACCTTCATTTCACCAATATAAAATAGCGCGCTCTCATAACACAGAACCATAGGCGTTAGATTAGTGCTCTTCATACTCTCCGAATCGGAATTTCTCTCGAGCACTCTTTCGCAATGCGGGTGCAAGCTTTTCTGTGGCAGTGCTCTGCCCGCCACCCTTCGGAGTCTAGTACATGGTAGGATAAGACGGAGTGTAGTGAGTTCTGAAGCCGCGGCGAAGCTGAAAGCGGCAAAAAGAACTGACTGTGAAGTGTAAAAAATGCATTGCATCGACTCCAACTCAAAAGATGTTAGGCCGAGGCCAGCAAACTGTAGATTATGTAAAATGCCCGGAAGAGTTGAATGGGTATATATTCACTGCTAGGATGCGTTTCCTTTTGGGAGGTTTTGCAGCGCACACTAAGGAAAGATGAGGAGAGTCATTCTCCGCTCCAACAGGAAGTCACTCAGCTTACAGAGCAGCAAAAGCAGTACGAAGCGACCGTTTCGGCCCTTAAGGAACGCGTAAGCCAGCTCTCGAGTGAACTGAACTCGCGGAAAGAAACGGGTGATTGCATTACGCCTACTGCACCTCACCTTACCGAGGCTTTAAACGAGCTGTTTAAATTAAAAGCGCGCTGCGACGATGCGGAGGGCAGATCCCGCCGTTCTATTCTATTATTTTTCGGAATGACTGACACTGACAAAGAAACTTGGGCTCAATACGAGGGCTTGATTACAAGCTTGTGTTCCGAGAAACTTGGTATCGAAGTTTTATCTTCCGAAATTGAAAGAGCTCACCGTTTAGGAGCATTCTACCAGCAGAAAATTCGTCCCATCATGGTCAAGTTTTCGTCGTTCAATGAAAAAGAGGGAATTCTAGGTTCTGCGCACAAGCTTAAGGGCTCACGCGTTGCAATTAGCGAAGATTTTCCACTTTCTGTAAGGCTCGCACGGCGTCGTCTTCTTGATTTTGCCAGGCCTAAGGGGACTCCTTTTCGGCTGCGTCATGATAAACTGTTTATTGATGGCAAGTGTTTTGTGTTCGATGACCCTATCGGCTCGATTGCTGAAAAATGTACTTAGCAATGCCGGCGTTCTTCCCGTTTGACCACTCACAATCAAGCTGCTAAGCTCCATGTTATCAATAAGATATCTTCTTTTCATTCTGTTTTGTTTACTAACATTAGAAGCCTAATCCCAAAGAGAGATGATGTGAATTCCTTGATTGAAACAGTGAATTCCTTGATTGAAACAACGCCGACTTTATTGTTCTTACTGAGACGTGGGTGAATCCCGACATATCAGATGCTGAATTGTTTCCTTCTTACCCAAATTTTCATGTGTACAGGTGCGACAGAATTACTAAAAAGGGGAGGCGTACTTTTATCTACTAATAATCAAATCACGTCTCGACTCATTCCACTTTCTACCGCACTAGAAGTCGTATGGGTTTACCTCCCTACGGCACCCTCTGTTGTACAGGGCGTATGTTATAGGCCACCTGATAGAAATAAGGAATTCACCTTTGAGCTTCATAAGTGTCTTTCGGCACTCTCTACTCATTATCCTAACGCTTCTGTTGTACTTCTTGGGGATTTTAATTACCCGAATATTAATTGGTCTACCTTCACATCCACTTGCTCTTCCTCTCAAGAATTTATAGATCTTTGCCTAGATTATAACCTAACAAATATTATCACCCAGCCTACTAGAATTACCGACTGCTGCAGCAAGATACTCGACTTGTGCTTGAGTCAGGAACCTTCACTCTTTAGCAACGTTGCCTACTTAACAGGAATTAACGATCATCTTGTCATCGACATAACGCTCTCTCTCTCTGTTCCTTGGAAATCACATTATTGCAAAAACATTTGCGACTACGCGAGGGCCTACTATGTGCCTATCAACTCATGCCTAGATGACTTTTACCAATCATTCTTTGTTAATCTCGATAAAAGAACCGTCGAGGAGAATTGGACGCTCTACAAAAATAAGCTAACCCACCTAGTTGAGCGCTTCACCCACTGACCCGCATCATATCTCATACCTGTCATCCATGGTATAACAAAATGGTGCATAGGCATGCTAACAAGAAAAAGCGAATTTATAAACGCGCGAAATCTGTCAACAATTCAGCCTCGTGGGATGCATATCATGCGTGTGCTAGAACATACAAAACCGCCATTACTGATGCTAAAACCAAGTTTTATACTCACGACCTCCCCAACATTTTAACAAATAAACCCAAAAGTTCTGGAAAGTGGTCAACCCAGCTCTGTCTCTTCCTTTGCAGTTCATAAACGACAACGGCATCCCACTTTCAGACGATGATAGAGCTTTTTACCTTAACAATTTCTTGACATCAATCTTTACTAACAGAGACTTGCTAAACGTTCCCGACTCATGCCCATTATCTCACCCTCAGATGAATCATATCATAATTGACCACGCAGGCGCATTGAAAGCAATAGAAAACCTAAAGTTCTCCACGAATTCTGGAGACGACCAAATTAATTCGAAGGTATTAATAAACACTAAACACATTTCCTCTGTTTTCCTCTAGGATATATTCTCACAATCGCTCACACTTTCCATAGTTCCACGTAACTGGAAAATAGCTAACGTAATACCTGTTCACAAAACTGGTGATCGCCAACTAATAAGTAATTACCATCCCATCTCTCTCACCAGTGTTCCATCTAAGCTCATGGAGCATATACTTTACTCAAATATAATAAACTTTCTTGACTGTCATAACCTTCTTTTTCAACATCAACACGAATTTCGTAAATCCTACTCTTGTGAAACCCAGCTAACCGCCTCCTTACTGATATCTATTCAAGCTTCGATTCGAATATTCAGACTGACGCCATTTTCATTGACTTTTCCAAAGGATTCGACAAAGTACCCCACCAACGTCTTTTAAAAAAGCTTAACGATACTATTATTCATCCCTTTGTTGTTAAGTGGATTTCTGAATTTCTAATTAACCGTAAGCAATATTCCTCCGTTAACAACGTAAATAATCCCATCCTTACCGTAACGTCAGGTGTCCCCCAGGGAACCGTACTTGGCCCCCTTCTGTTCCTAATCTATAGCAATGATCTCCACCTTAATATAGCTTCTTCTGTGCACGTTTTCGCTGACGATTTTGTCATTTACCGACCCTTCTTTCATACCATGATCATCATTCTCTCCAGGAAGACCTAGAATCTGTAATCCATTGGTGTGAAAAAGGGCAGATGATGTTAAACTTCAATAAATGTAGATCCCTATCATTTTCCCGCAGTTCAAGTGCCACACCATTTTCGTATTACCTCACTAACACTCAAGTAATAGCATGCTCATCTTATAAATACCTGGGTGTTCATCTCACCTCTGACCTATCATTGACTACTCACATAACTTCGGTTATTTCTGATACTAACCGTTCTCTCGAATATTTGCGCCGTAACCTCAAACTTGCTACACCCTCCGTAAAACGACTAGCGTATACTAGCCTTATAAGATCGAAGTTAGATTACGCCTCATCTATATAGTCCCCATGACAGTCCTACCTTGCAAATAATCTAGAATCCGTACAAAACACAGCCCTTCGTTTTATTTATAACGACTACTCAGCATATACCAGCACATCAGGATTACGCCAATCAGTTAACCTTTATTCACTTTCCCTTCGCCGCCGAGTATCACGCCTTTCTCTCCTCCGTCGAATTTTTTTATCACAATAGCCACCTCAAAGAATCACTGATATCATCTCCCCGTCGTATTTTACCGCGTCTAGATCACCTATGTAAATTACGTCCAATTCGATCATCAACTGTTTCTCACCACACAGTAAAAGTTTTTACACCCTTAAGGGTGTAAATCAGTTTGTCCCAGGGCTAACACCCTTAGGGTGTTCAGGCCAGCACCCTTCATAGTGGGTGCTTGATAAACACCCTCGGAGAAGGGTGCTTGGCAGGGAATGGGCGCCCGCTGGGGTGGCCCAGTGGATGCTGGGCCACCCCAGCCAATCCGGCGCCGGGTGAGTATCATGCGACATTTTGGTTATGTGGAGTTCAATGTTGCATGACACTCTCTCGACGCTGGATTGGCTGGTAGCGTCCGCCGCGCTAGGACGAAGGGTGAAATGTTAGTATAGGCCCCAGTGAAAACTTCATAGGAATGTGTCCAATACACATATCATAACTTGTAAATTGTACAAAAATCATATAAGGTATTGCATATCCTTATATTAGAATTATATGATTTACAGCTTATGTTTACTGAACACATATACATTTTTTTCACTTAGCGGGATTGCCAAATCACCACATACGAGGCACGTGATAAAGAAATAATGAGTCACACTGAACACAACTCACTTCATGAAGTAATACAAAAGGGCTCCTTGCAAGCCACATCATAACCCCGAGGGCAACTGGGTAGTGCTACGGCGCCCCCTTTCTCGAACTCTAAGTGAGCAAGCAGTGGCCCCAAACATCGTACTGCACGGCTCAACCATTGTAAGCATCATGGGTTGCCACAAAGCATGTTGAGCCTTCCTGTTTGGAGATCAAGTGACATGTTATGTTTGTCTCAGAGGATTGCAGGAACCACGCTTCGCTTATCACTTGTCTCCTTATGTGCATCTGTTTACTAATTGGAAGCAGGGTAGAGGGAAGTAGTCTAGCCCTTGACTGAACCCCAGCAGTATTTCAGTAAGTGAAGCTCATTATGACATCAATTAGAATGTGTTAAATTGAACATTTATTGAACCCTAAGAGACAAATGAAAAATACAATGTATGCCATTTCATGACATAAAAAATGCTATCTGCAAACATGTAGTGAAAAATATCACAGAATGAACTTGCACTCTACGGCAGAAAAGCAAATGTTTCAATAGAAGACGCTATCCTCTTGCTCACGTACAAGAAAAATTATAAAGTTCTGGAAGACGACTATGAATGAGGAACTTGTACAGTTAAGTATTTCGCCAACAGGAAGTCAGCATAAGTTATCACAGAAAATGCCTAACAGTTAGAGATAAAAAAAACATACCTCCATAAAACCTTCTACCATTCGTTTTGTAAGCAAAATAAAAATGAACCTGATAATACTGGCGAGAAAAGTGCAATATACACTTTTAAAACGGCTCACAAAACATCTCTTCAACCACATACCTCTCTGCAAACTTTGTTCAAAAATTTAAGTACGACTGTCTTTGGAGTTGTGTCGCTCAAGCCAAGGGAAATCCCCTCCAGAGCAACCAGCGTGTTGGAGGCCCTGCATTCGTACTGGATGCTGAACAGCCAAAACGCTGTCAACAACATGCACAGTCCGTCTTCTCCATTCAAAACAGAGAACTAGCGCTCACGATCCACAACAAGGTGAAGAAAGTCTGCATCGTCCAGCTCTTGCTTGGTGTAGAGGACACATGGTGCCGGTAGAGTGTTCTCGTCCTGCGTTAGGTAAAAGAAAAAAAGCACATATTTTAATGTAGAAGGCCAAAGCAAGTTTGCTCTTGTCAACTGCTATTATTTTCTGCAGTTAAGGCCACGAGCATCAGCCTCCACACAGGAATACAGTGCTTACGTGTGAACAAGTAACCGGCGTCTGCAGCAATGTAAAACGAATGAGGAATTACAATCAGGGCAACATCTCGACATGAAAGTATTGCGATATAATCTTAGGGGTACTTTTGAGTATCTCTATTTCTGTACCAAGATGCATTTGCGAAATCTATTTGTATTTCAGTAGTGAAATACTTTTGCGATGTATATTATGATACGCTGCTAGACTTGTCTATCTTGCTACATTTATCGTTGGAAATGAGCTGACAGGTTTGCAGATAAAACAAAATAGAAGCCACGCCACAAATCTGACGCATCACTGGTTCGTTTTCGCACTGAGTGATTTTTCGCTTTGCTATCACATTTCACTTTTACAGCGGCCGGTTTTCTTTCTGCAGACAGCGGCCTTCTTGTGAACATTTGAGGTTATTGTTTAAATAAGAGGACACCCACAAATGCACAGATGAGAAACAATATGTCCAAAAGGGTCAGAAGACAAAAAGCAGGGACGTTTGCGCAGACACGCTTTGTCAGGCGGTGTCATCGGTCCCCAGCGTTCATTGGGTGCGATAATGGGTTCTTATCGGTATCAGCGAACATAGCCAAGGGAAGGCAAGTTTAAAAAAGAAAAAGGGACAAACACCGACAGAAGGCGGAGAGCTCAGGAGCTACAATCTATGTCGACCCACGGACGCACCCTTCTTCCCTCGCCACCCTGCATTTATGAACCGTATAGGGCTGCCGACTGACCATAACCGTATATATGCTGATATTCGTCCCTTGACCAATCTTAATTTTTTTGCTTCCTCCTCCACACTGAAAAACCCAAAGATGAAGCTTACAGAAAACAGCAAACATAATAATGTGTCGTATGTAGCTGTAAAAATTAATTTTCACGAGCTACATTTTATGTACAGTCACCGGCCATATGAGCTCCGCCGTCCGAACATTAACTGGAGCAACAAAAATCCAGCATGCAGAGCGTCGAGCGTGGCAAGGTTGACGGCTGTGGTTTTCAACGGTGGAGTGGGCGATTGCACAGAAACAGGTGCTCGTGATAATATATTTCTACAGCTAACTATGAGATATTGTTGTGTTTGCACCTCGCTGCACCCCTCGAATTCATGACAGACAAAGGTGTTCTGACAAAATGTATAATGAGCTGTAATACTGTTGAAATTTAGACTAGTTGGTGGAGCATGTTTACGGGTAAAACAGCACGAACAGGGACACAGGACAGAGAAGATTTACACAAACAGAGCGCTGACTGTCAACTCCTCATTTTGAAAGAAACGCCCAACGGTGTAGTCACACCAAACAAAATTACATCACGGCACATGACCGTCACATGATCGTCACAAGTTAAAGCCCCTCAAAAATGCCAACTCACAATCATAAAGATCTATCGAAGGCGCACTGACACATTTATCTTTGAACTGGGAAATGTAAAAGGCCTCAGTTATCTCCCTAGTTCGTTGGTGACTGTGTCGTCCCAGGACCGTGGTATCTTCCAAAACCGCAGAACAATTACATCTGTCGCAGTGAACCGCCAGATTCCCCGACGGAGATGCCCTAATCAAACACGCGTGCTCACGTAATCTATCAATAATGCAGCGACCGGTCTGGCCGATGTAAACTTTTTACAAGTCAGGGGAATACTGTAGAGCACCCTACCACCACGCAAGGGACAAACTTGTTTTATCCTTCTTATCACATGTGGCCCTGACAACCAATCCCCTCTCCACCCTCGCACATAAACGTCCCAGATTGTCCGGTGATGAGAAAACGACAGGAACATTGTGGCGTTGCGCTACTTTCTTTATCCTATGCGCCACCTTATGGATATGGGGCACCACCACCGGTTTCAGCGTAGACTTCCTACCCATAACTACCTCCAGATTGCTCACCCTCCTCAAGAGGCACTCGGCCACACCTACCAGGAGATTGCCAGAATAGCCACCCTCCAAAAGTTTGTTGGCCTGGCTACGAAAACTCGTCGTCATTTGGTGAGGACATGACCTGACGAGTGACCCCCAAAGACTACTGGATATGATTCCCCTTTTAACTATGTTTGAATGACTCGAGTCGAATGAAAGCACACCTTTCTTCGACCTAGGACAGAAGCACCAACACACCTAGGAGTCCGAGAAAGTTAGCTTAATGTCTAAAAACTGTAGAACACCCCAACAGGGTCTTCTTTAAGTGACGTATTCCGGTCCAGGTGTGATAGACGCATAGCCGGAAAATTAGGGAGTGACGTCATGGTGTATTTAGGTACGTAGATGACTTTTGGGTGTTGTTCCGAACTGGTTCCGGCCGGAACAGAGAGGGTGTGGTTGCAGACATGTTGGACGTGTTGAACTTCACCAGGGAAGACCCTGTAGAGAGTGTTCTCCAGTTTTTAGACATTAAGCTAACTTTCTCTGACTCCCACGTGTGTTGGTGCTACTGTCCTAAATCGAAGAAAGGTGTCCTTCCGTTCGACTCGAGTCATTCAAACATAGTTAAAAGGGGATTCATATCCAGTAGTCTTTGGGGGTCACTCGTCAGGTCATGTCCTCACCAAATGACGTCGTGTTTTCGTACCCACGCCAACAAACTTTTGGAGGGTGGCTATTCTGGCAATCTCCTGGTAGGTGTGGCTGAGTGACTCTTGAGGACGGTGAGAAATTTGGAGGTAGTTATGGGTAGGAAGTCTAAGCAGAAACCGGTGGTGGTGCCCCATATCCATAAGGGGGCGCAGAGGTTAGAGAAAGTAGCGCAATGCCACGATGTTCCTGTCGTTTTCTTAGCACCGGCCAAGCTGGGACGTTTATGTGCGAGGGTGGAGAGGGGATTGGTTGTCAGGGCCCCATGTGGTAAGAAGCATAAAAACAAGTTTGTCCCTTGCGTGGGGGTGGGGTGGTCTACAGTATTCCCCTGACTTGTAAAAAGTTTACATCTGCCAGACCGGTTGCTGCATTAATGATAGATTATGTGAACACGTGTGTTCGGTCAGGGCATCTCCGTCAGGGAATCTGGCGGTTCACTGCGACAGATGTGGTTGTTCTCCGGTTTTAGAAGATACCACGGTCCTGGGAAGACACAGTCACGAACGAACTAGGGAGATAACTGAGGCCTTTTACATTTTCAAGTTTAAAGACAAAAGTGTCAGTGCGCCTTCGATAGATCTTTATGATTGTGAGTTGGCATTTTTGAGGGGCTTTAACTTGTGACGATCATGTGTCGTGATGTAATTGTTGTTTGGTGTGACCACGCCGTTGGGCGTTTCTTTCAAAATCAACAGTATTCAGTCAGCGCTCCGTCTGTGTACATCCTCTCTTTCCTGTGTCCTTGTTCGAGCTGTTTTACCCGTAAACATACAATGAGCTGTCTGCGTCAAGAGAAGAGCAATATCGGTGGCCCAAAAGGTAACCTGCGGCTGCTGGATGACTTGATGTAAATGGACCCAGAAGTTGCGGGCTTGGAGAGAGGTGCAGAAACTATGTGATATAGAACTGAAAAGTTAATAATCTCAAATCATTATCCAATTTAAGCCCAAATTCTATGATTCGCACATGCCTATTATTTTCAGTATGAAGCCAAAGGCAAACCAAGTAGTAGTTCGTTGAATTTATTGCCGAATAGAATACATTTTGAATACCAAACTGGATGCTCTGCTTATGTTTGAAAGGTTGCGATAAAAAATGCAATACTTAATTGGGTGAAAAGCAAAGCTTTGTAACAATTATGTGCATGATTACATTCTACAAGTCGTTTTACATGTAGACACAGCATTCTATTTGAAAGCTAACAGAATTTTTAAAAAAGGCCGTGAGAGTTATGTCAATGTCTTCTTCACTGCGTGTTCATGGGACTCGGCGGAGATTAGTAAAGGGTATAACCGTCACAGTATCTTGACTAATTGACGAAAATCTGTTAGCTTTGTAATTAATGGCTTTATGGGCCATGTTGCAACTGCAGTGTAAAAAGCCAGTCAATATTAAAGGCTATCCCGACTTAAACAATTCACGAAAAGCCAAGCGGCTACGAGATATTCATTGTCCAACTTTTGCGTTTCTAATGTCAGATGCCAAAATCGCGCTCAGTTCGAGCTCAGGAATTCGTGCCGTTAATGGTGGGTAGAAGAGTGACATAGTCCTACCAGGCACGTCGTCACTATCTCGACAGTGTGCACTTGGTGGATGCATCGGCGTCATACTTCCAAGATAGTGAAGGTGCGTTCGACGCCACCCCGTCTGCACAATATCCTGAGGTCTTCTGAGCGCAAGATTTTGGAATCGGGTGACGAAAAGGTCGAGTTTTAGCAGTGAATATCTCGAAACTTGTTGCCATTCGTAAATTGTGTCAATTGGGTGAGTCTTTACTATTCACCGCCTTTGAAACTAGAATTGAAACATGTCCCATTATTCATTAATCAAAAATATTACTAAAACATTTTGGTAGATTAGTTTTGATAAACATTCTGCGACGGTTATCCCCATCTACTGAGCTCCGAGCCCTACAAACACACAGTGAAGGTGGCATCCAAATAACACTCACGCCATTTTTTTTTACTTTCGTTCGATTTAATATAGAATGTTTTGTATGTATGTATATATAAATACCGGGTGCATGAGGATGCAGCCGAGCACCATCCTACTATAGAGGTCCACGTTTTCCTTACGTAAAACTGGATCAAACTGGACAAGGCCAGTTTTACATAAACCGCCAGCACGGCATGTACCAAGGACCGCTTGATTGCTCACCTCATAGAACACTCTGTGCAGCTTGAAGAGAGTGGCTTGCGGTCTTTGACGGTGGGTCTACCCGCTTGGTTCAGCTGGGACCTGCAATAAATTAAATACAGCTTGCCATATACCACAAAGTAACAAAGAGAAAGTCAGTAATACATAAGCCTACAGCAAGACATGTCCCAAGGGCCGCTAGAAATTCTCGCTCACCTCATAGAACACCCTGCATTAACGACCGACTGAACTTAGTATAAATGTTGCAGAAAAATAAGGATCTGTATTCAGCTGTGTCAAAACACGTGATCTAATGTAATAATTGTGTGTCCTTATAGAACACTACTTAAATAATTTTGACTAAAGAGAATGACCACAAGTATATACTGAAAGAATCAGTAACAACGAAGAAACCTAGAAATTTGTTGAATGCCTTCCCTGTGTTTCGTCATCGAGTGGAAGAAGTTTCTTGGCCTATATTTATTTTAGAAAAAGGGCGTGATGCCCATCTGTATTTTTTTTTAAATCTTGATGTTGTGCATGATATTTTTTATTTCCTAGGTTGAAAGCTCAAGGGCATTCCCTGTTGTTTGCTAAATCATTTACCCAGATGTTAGTAGGTTGTTTCTTTGCATTTACTGTCCTTGGGTATATAGGGGTTGTGAAAAGTATAACCGTGTAAGATCCAGGAAGAAATTCCCTTTGTAGAGGGGTGGTAAGCAGAAAAGAAATTTTGAAGAGTGACTTCATGTCTTCCCCTATGTTTCCTCTTTTGGGTCGCATACTGATTTTTTGTCTTTTAAAACTCAGCTCTTTGACACTTCTCTGCGTTTGTGTCATCCTTCAGAGAACCAGCCTTGAATAAATTATTAGTGTTCAGCCTGTACAGCTAGCTTGCACCCTCGTTTTTGTTTATTAATAAATGACTCTAGGATTCAACTGTAAGCAGTGTTAATGCATACAAATAAATAGCAGCATACTTTTGTTGACTAGTGCCGATGATTGGACCAGTTGGTAGCCAATTATTAAAAAGAAATCATGAAGAATATGGGAACAGAGGATACGAACGCAACACAGCACTGTGTTGATAACCTCCTTGTCCGTGCAATTCATACTCCGTGTTTTTAATAATACATTTTTTTATATTTTCTGCTTGGTATCATCTGTATAGAGGTTCACTGGAATGACCTACCTGCCATTGCATTCACTTTAGGGGCAGCTCCCACTTCCTCATGGTGCCATCGTTGAGGAAGTTCTGGGCAGGCGTCACTCTCACTCTTGTGGTGCATTTCCCCAGGTTCCCATAGGTTTCAAGCTGCTAGCCAAACTGAGTCAGGCCTGCCAGCCCTGCAGGAAATGTCAATTCCACTCTTTTAGATGTAGACACCCACATTTTGCGTGTACCTGAAAGAAGCTCTAACAGAGAAGAAACAATATGATTGGCCCTTTTTGAATGCATTCTTTTTTTTTTTCGCTGAGAACATACATACAAGTTACACGCTATTGTACATTCAGTGGTGCGGCTTAATTTATGAAGAGCACTTTTTTTTATATAACTTCAAGCTCTTTGAGAAACGATTCAATATAATGGATCGGACATAAATGGCTGCTATGAACTGTCCTTTACATTTACACATTACCTGATATCATACAAACAGTAGAGCAGGGTAGGGCTGTACTGCATCAATTACGAATTTGTAACCAATTAATAGTTCGCATTTATTTATTTATTACTTTTGGCTATTAGTCTTTGACAGAAAGAATAACTGGACGAGTTGGTACGGTGGTAGTCTTTCAACTCCATCGAATATTCAGGTTTGACATTGGCGTTTAAGTTAATTTTTTCCATCTTTTTCATGTTTTTGCTTTTTCTAGCTACTCTGCTTTTTGTGAGGTCTTTCGCCACCACTAAAAAATGAAACATCCAAACTTTTTTTTTTTACGCCACACAATAGTAAACTTGGAAAGTGTGCCGGTTCTGCAAACGCCAAGAGACCGCGCGTCTCTACGGCACAGGCATTAGCTTGGGCAAAAAAATCATGCTGCTCGCTCTTGTAACGTTTTTCTCGCTCCCGCTTTATGAAACAAATCGGGGGCGAGCGGCTGTTGGTACAAGACGTCAGAACTAGCGTGACCTGTAATTAACACTTTGGGACGGCGACTGAATGCTTGAACGTCCGTCAGTGGCACTGGAAGGCTCCGCAAAAGCGTCGTCGGAGGAGCGTCGTTGGACGGCGCCCAGAGCATTCCCACGGTTCCGCCGCGCGGGAATCCTTCTCACAGTGCGGAGCGAGCCACAGGTTTCGAAGATACGCTCTGTTCAAATAACGAAATAAAACAGGACAGAAGCATAGTTAAAATGAAGCATAGCTTAGCAAGCACACGGTACACGACTAAGTTTGAAACAGCAGCCCACCTTGCAGAAACAAAAGAAAGTTGCTCACCGGCGTTTGCACGAGTCGTCCATGCTGTGCTGAACTTACGGGCGTTGACAAGACGCAGCGTCTCCCAGCTCTCAGTTATTGCTTGTTATTCTTGAACACGGTATTCATAAGGAACATATAAAAAATATCCGCTAAAACGTCTATAACGTAAAAAGAAAGGAGATTCCCGAAGCATTCGGAACCCAACCGCCACTCGGACAGCCCAACGGAAGCTGATTGCAATAGCGATGGTCTTGCGCAGTCTTCGAGAGTCTCCTTTCCTTTTTTTATTTTTTAGAACGATACCAAGCAAATCATTATTATATTAGTAACAATAAAAATTTCAATACAATAATAATGTAAAAAAATACAAAAAGTTAGTAAAACTTAGGTTTTCTTTAAACTTTAGGTGTTTTTCTTTGTGTGTGAAACCGAAACTAGCGTTCTGGAGTAGTTCTCCGCGCAGCCTTTTTTGGAGGAGTACGATCTGTAGTCACTTGCAACATTTCAGTTCCCGCGAAAGAGTGAAGGAGTTTCGCGGCTTTTTTTTTGTTGTTGTTGTTTCGATTTCTGGGTGGGCTCTCTTGCCGTGCGTGTTTTGGTTCCTCTCGTCATGACCGACTCGCCCGACTATACTGCGGTGATGGCAGCGTTCCAGTTAATTTCAGAAGGTCTAATAAAACGCAGTGACAGCGAAATCAGGGACAGCGACGAAGATACCAGCTTGGCTCCAGCTCGAGTGACGTGACGACGAGGCAGCCGTTCTCGGCGAAGTGTTTGCCGAGTCGTTCGCCTTGCCAGCGAAGAGGCCCAAGATATCGCGTTATGTGGAAGACGTTGAGCGCGCCTATTCGGACGAAGAGCTAGGTGTGTCGTTTGTTGGCTGTGTGTCTCTGTAATCTACGTAATTGGAATAATTAGAAGACAATACGCCAAATGCTCCGCAGGTGGAAGTCGCCTTCGGAGATGACGATCGCTTTACGGCATAAGTGTTTGGTACGGCTCGTACAAGTATTTCAAGTTGTCTTCATCCTTCACCGTAAGGAAAAATAAATTGTGTCTCAACGTCGGGGTCACCGCTAATCAAGTAGAAAACAATCACATTTTTTGTCAAAGCATGAAGTTCTGATCAGAATATCATGCTTTCAGCAAGATTGCAGACGCTCTGAGATAGCAGACGCTCTGGCGCTTGGAACGTTACGCTCGATTTGCTCCGCAGCGCTTGGCACTGGGGTGGATCACGTGACCGATCGCTCACGGAGGCCAGCCGCTCGACGACGTCGTATTTGTTTGCGTGCGTGTGTGTGCGTGCGCGCGCGTGTGGATGCGTCCGCGTGCATGCGTGTGTGCGTCTGTGCTTGTGCGTGTGTCTGCGCGCGGGCGTGCGTTTGCGCGTGTGCATGCGTGTGTACGTGCGTGCGCGTTTGTATGTGTATCTGCGCGCGCCCAAGCGTCTGTTTGTCCGTTCTATTGAACTGCGCCAGCAAGAAGACCAATTGCATGTCCCTGGAGACTGTTAAAAACACTAACTTATTAATTATTATTATTATTATTATTATTATTATTATTATTATTATTATTATTATTATTGTTGTTGTTGTTGTTATTGAAACATAGCCCCGAGTCTTTAGACTCAGAGCCATAGAATTTTCTGTAGGTGGGTAAATAAAATGTATTGGTTCGCAGTCTTTAGACTCGGGATCATAGAATTTTGCATAGGCGGGAAAAGAAAATTGATTGGTTCCCAGTCTTTAGACAGAGGGGCCTAAATTTTTATATAACTGGCTGTAGCTGTATTTACGAATCTCTAAGGCTGACGATACAGGGCTACAAGGGGTGATAGTCTACCACTGACTTTTCCGTAGACCATAGACCATTTTTGAATGGGATGTCTCGGACTGGCTTATTATGGGTTTTGCCTCTTTATGTGTGTGAGTTATTGTGCTTGTCATCATATTCTCAAATGAATATTTTACCCAGGTTGACATAATCATGTGACAGGTTCTAGCAGCATGTCATGAATATTTGTCAAACATTTTTACTATATTTTGATTTCATGTTGTGTTGTCAGATATAAACTCGAGACTAACTGATTTTCTTACTGTACACTTCCATCAACAAATATTTGTAAAAAATTGCTAGTATTGAGCATTTCTCCCTGGTTTCCAAGTTCTGAGCATGGAGTGATTTGCAAGAAAATTAAATATGAACTCATATACAAAATTTTGTTTGCAAACATCAAAATTGTATGCAAAAGAGGCACTTCATTATCAGCTATTTGCATGAATTACGACTGACATTATTAAAATACTAGACTGCTAACAACCGTTGCTTTTCAAGCAGAAAGCTAACCTGTATAAGCCTGCAGAGCCATATATAAGCTTTCCAAAACATTTCATATTATTTATTTAGCACCCTCTTCTACACCCTTCTTACACCCTTCACTAAATGGAGGGTGTAACACGAAACAGCACCCCTTCCGTAAAATTATGAGGGTGTACGACTAGATTTTAGGGTGTTAAAAGGGTGTAGCCGAGGGTGTAAGTTGCTAGAACACCCCTTTTACACCCTTAAAGGTGTAAAAACTTTTACTGTGCAGACTTCCACACTACCGTTGGCCACCGAGGATTGGAATTCACTACCTCATAACATCGTTTCTATTAATGATACTACTAAATTTGTTGAAGCCATTACCCCCTCTTCATCTAACCAATCTAGCTAGCTTACAGTGTTATAATTGTGTTTACTGTTCTATTTGTTTTTCTTCTATTGCCACCCCTTGTATAATGCCCCACGGGCACTGAAGGAAAAAAAGATGAAATGATGATTGATATTAAAACTTTCACGACTCGTTTTCTTCCTGTGTCATCTAAAATACTATTTTTGATTTTGAACTTGTGATGCTTGTAGCGTTATACGGCATGTGGAAATCACGTCTTGGATATTAGAAATTAAAATGCGCACCCAAAGACTGTATGCTTATATTTCATTCACATTGCAAATCATATCAAAAGTGAGTATGACATCCAAGAAATAGTTCCCCAATGGTTACGTTTGTTTACTACTCTCATAACTATCAAATAATTCTGATTTTACAAATAACATTGAACTAACTTCGTGAACTTTGAATAAGCTTTTTTTGTTTATCGTCCCATGCAATAAAGAAAAAAAAACGTTTCTGCGTGGCCTATTTCTGTTGTACCGAATGTTTGTGAGAAATCCGAACCCGGCTTTTCTCGCCGCAAAAAAAAAATATATATATATAAAACATTGCTGGGAGCTTTAACTCCGTCAAAATGTAGCCCCTGCAGTTCGAGCAAGATGCCGAAGTTTCAGCACCAACCATTACCTTCTGCAAATGTGATAAGCGATTTTGTGAAAACTTTAATTCAAAAGTTGCGGCCGATGGAGCTCTCGAATACATTAAGCTCTATGGCGGCAGAAACCGAAAACGAGCGAAAATGGAACCCATTTTCCCATTGAAATTTATAAAAAAATCAATTATAAATTTTGAATAAGATAACGATTTGTGCTTAAACTTCGGCATCTTGCTCGAATGGCTGCGGCTACGTTCTGACGGAGTTTGAGCTCTCCGAGATGCTTAATTTAATTTTGGTCGCAAAAAGCTGGGTTCAGATTTTTCACAAACACGCGGTATACCATCGTGTTACATACTTTTTAATGAGATGATAAAAAAATATAAAGTTTCTGCGTGGCCTTGTGGGAAGCGTTTCTGGCACTCAACCGAAGGGTTGCAATTTTGAATTATTCGATTTTTTTTTTGGCAGACAAATTATTTTTGTGTGTTATCAGAATTTTTGCCGTCCCACCGAAGCCGATGCCGAAGCGGGCTTTTCTGCACTACGAGCACTTTAATGCTATCACTTTAAAACGTGTTGCCAGGAGGCGCAAAAGTCTCTACGTATTCAAGGAAAGTGGCACGGGTTGTCCGCACTTCTACATCATAAGACCATTGCTTGACATACCTTCGAAATTTTGAAAGAGTTACTGGCAAGTGCGAATGTCCAAACAATCCCTAAAATTCCCTAGTTTTAGGGACATGCTCCCAAGTCTGGCAAAACTGAACTAAACCTCCGTCGCAGTTGTCTCGGCCCTGACGATGGATGCTATTTGGCGTCGCTGGGTCACCGATGACGGTACGAGTTGAGTTGAAAAATATTTATTTAACGACCAAAGAAGCGGGCACCACATGCGGCCTGCTGTTTGGCAAAAAAAGAGAATACATAGGGAAAGGCAGAGACCGTTTTGGCTACGATGGACAAAGTGAGTCTGATGAGTCGGTCTGCTCGCTAATCCGGCCTGATAACTGGACGGCCCCGCTTGAAATTCAACACGATATGCCTTCCTCACAGGTTTTCTGGCCATGCATATCCCTGCTTCGCTCCGCGCAAGGGGATGGCGAGAATAGAGAAATTGACGGAATAACCACAATCCGGACAACTATATTTGTGAAGCTAAGCCGATTGAACAAGAAACCATACTCATTTTCCAAAATTTTTCAGTGTTGCCGAAGCGTTTACGTTAATCTCGACGACTAAGAAATTTGTGTTATTTAAGTTGAATGCACAAGGGGTGATTTTGTGTCCGTTTCAGTTTTTTTTCTTACGTTTTGTAGCGTCAGATAAACTTCGACGTTAGAAAATAATGCAAAGTGGACATAGCGTGTGTGTTACGTGTCTGTAGGTAGGCTAATACACTTTGTTATTGGGTATACTCGCGCAAGCATATTTCGGCCAAATGATATTGTCACGAATGACAAGTGATGAGGTGGTGAATAACTGAGTAAACTAAACGTTTAATCGGGCGAACTTGTGCCCAAAAATAAAGAAGGAAACAAAAGATAACAGTAGAGCGTCGCGGGCGTCGAAGTCGGCGAAAGAGCAGAGTCGAACGCTGGGGCGAAACTGACTCCAGCTTGCCACGCGGAGCCGCTTTTGTACACGCGTGAGCTTCTGGAGCATTCGGTGTAGAAGGTTCGGTGCGTAGAACATTCTAACCTCGAATCAGCACGGCGGTTCTCGAATTTACCAGAACATTACATTACGCGCGGCATTACTCCCCCTTTAAAAAGTGCATCGCCCCGATGCACTTTTTAAAGGGCGAGTAATGCCGCGCGCGCAACCTGCCGAGTAGGCAGCGCGCGCGTGGCCTAACGGTTGTAGCGCCTGCCTACCACGCGGAAAGCCAGGGTTCGATTCCTTGCCGTGGGCACGCCTTTTTGTTGACATCTAATGTAATGTTCTGGTAAATTCGAGAACCGCCGTGCTGATTCGAGGTCAGAATGTTCTACGCACCGAACTTTCTACGCCGAATGCTTCAGAAGCCCACGCATGTACAAAAGCGGCTCCGCGTGGCAAGCTGGAGTCAGTTTCGCCCCAGCGTTCGACTCTGCTCTTTCGCCGACTTCGACGCCCGCGACGCTCTACTGTTATCTTCTGTTTCCCCTTTTTTTTAACTGAGTAAACTAAACGTTTAATTGTTCATTCGAGAACCGCTGTGCTGATTCGAGGTTAGAAGGTTCGGTGCGTAGAACATTCTAACCTCGAATCAGCACGGCGTTTCTCGAATTTACCAGAACATTACATTAGATGTCAACAAAAAGGCGTGCCCGCGGTCAGGAATCGAACCCTTTGCTTTCCGCGTGGTAGGCAGGCGCTATAACCGTTAGGCCACGCGCGCGCTGCATACTCGGCAAGTTGCGCGCGCGGCAATATCAGTAATTCATCCAAGAAGCGTGGCTTACCTTGATTAAGAATGTTGGAAACAGAGTTACACCAGCTACGATATAAGTGGATTGAATTAAAATCCCATTTAGTAGCTGCCCACCGACTGCCAGTATAACCAAACTTGAAACAGTTCTAACTGCTATAACAACACACATGTGGCAATTAAATTGTAAAATATTACCACCTTGCTAAATCACCTAAGCCTGGGTAAAGATGCGTGAAGCTATCAAAAGTAAAATAACCAGGGAAAGAACAACAGACGACAACGTCTTATTTGGGGTATTTTGTTGTTCTTTCCTTTTTTTCTTGTTTCATCACGTATCTTTACTCTATCTCATGCGTTTTAAGAAAGCGGCAAACCTAGACCAGCTCGACTCGGCTTGGGGCCAGCACATCCATCGTGCCATTACATCCATCGAGCAATTACGTCCAACTTAGTGTCATTACATCCATCGTGCCCGTATATCCATAGTGCCGGCACATCCATCGTGCCATTACATCCATTTTTGGCCAGCTCATCCAACGTGCCATTACATCCATCATGCCGTTACATCCATCGTGCCATTAAATCCATCACGACATCACATCCATCGAGTAACTTCGTCCAAAAGCGTGTCATTACATCCATCGTGCCGTTACATCCATCGTGTCATCACATCCATCGTGCTGCTTCGTACAAAAACGGGCCATTAAATCCATCAATCACGTAGGTTTATTTCTTCCTTTAACTATGCTGTAGAATAGTTCACATTATTTTGAAGAGTTATACGCTAAATTGAATGTACTAAAGCGAGTAAAGGCACCCTCTGAGCGACATGCACTTTCTGCGGCCCTTGGCGTCTCCAAAATCGAACACGCATCGTCGGCTTGTTTCCACGCTGATCAGACATGAGTTACTTCTTTTATCAGCCTCAAAATTAACTAAATAATAATATTAATATAGAATTAGGACGGTACACAAAATAACACCTTTTATTTCGCTCGAGAAAAAAATCTGAATGTCGTATAGAATTTCATTGTGATACACTAACGTTCTGGGGATTACCGTTTGTTTCCCGTGGCTTCCGAACGAATGCGGAGAGCAAGTTCGTCTGCTTCATGCGCAGGGGTTGCGGTGACGTCAACGCTGAGCTTTGATTGGCTCCGATGGAAGGATAGTGGAAAGTCCTCAAAAGGTCTACCCACTATCCCTCATTCAGAACGAGTCAGAGCTCGGCGTCCTGACGTCACCACAACCTCTGCAAAAGAGGCAGACGAACTTGCTCTCCGCATACGAATGTGAATAACGCGAAAAACCTAATGGCGGCCATGTAGACTTTTATGAATGAACTAGCACGATGGATGTAATGGCACGCTAGGCGTCGTATCAGGAAGGATGAGCAATTACATCCATCGAGCAACTACGTCTATCGAGCAACTAGATCCAACGAGTAACTATACATCCATCGAGCAGCTACATCCATACACATGTCAACACATCCAACGAGCTAGTACATCCACCGTGCCATTACATCCATCGATGGATGTAATGGCTCGGTGGATGTACTGGCTCGATGGATGTGTTAACACGTAATCGCTCGACTCCACTATAATTTTTTATCAAGATATTACTCCTAAATTGGCACTCCTGCGAAAACAAAATGAAGAAATCAGGATTTGTAGGGTGAGAAGACCTCTAGATCTCCTGTTCGAATGCTAATATCATCTCAGTAATATGGGCAGAAATAGGATGCATTCCTTCTGTGATTGTCGCAGCTACACTTCGTTTCAGGTTCCGTCCGAGCGCAGCCAAAGCTACGTGTGGCCGGAGCCAATCACACGCCGGCAACAGGTCACGCGATCTCGCCTGCACTTTTGTATCACTCCGCTTCGCCGCTGATCGTCAGCGCCGCCCGCGCTCGCCTAGTATTTCGTCTGCTACGGGTGTATGAACGGTATCGTCTGCTACAGGTTTAAAACGTGCCCTTTTACGTTCTGAAATTTAGTTATAGGGGATGTCAGTACCTAGGCTGGCCACTGGCGTCTGTGTCCGAGCTTTCGATCCTGTTCGGCACTTCGGCATAGTTTCGAGATGTAAGTACACATTGCAAGGTGCCCGACGACCCGACCGTTGATGTTTCCTTGTATTGTATGGATATACCGGGGCTCGAGGCGCAGGCCTTTCCACCAGCTTCTCGGCGTTCAATGTGACCGGCAGGTAAAGAAGTGCCCTGATTTCGCCGCGTATCAGTGAATTGTAGTGGCCCGGACGCTTTTCTTGTTTACAACGCATTCGCGGTACGACGCGGCCGGAGTCTCCTGCCGAATTTGAAAGTAGACATTCATCACGACCTCTCGCGCCTGACGTCCAAACGTGCCTTTGCGATAGGACGTTTCGAAACGACTCGGTGGGGAAAGCAGCGAAGCACATGATTTTGCCATTACGGGAATAAAATCACACGGAAAAACCGAGCGAGCGCTGCAGCAGTGTTGCCAGCGGATGTACGTGTTTTCACCAAACCACATGCATTCACATATATTAATAAAGACGTAAACTTCCGATAATTCATTCCTTTAGTTGCAAATCATTCTCAGCAGTACACATCTGGAATATTGTGCAACGTTTACGCACAAAACAGCTATATATATAAAAGACATATATATATATATATATATATATATATATATATATATATATATATACTTTTACGGACTACTTTGTGGTGCGTAGGAATGCTCTTCTCAAAGTTGCGAACCGTCCCCCAGCCTTTGGCTGCGCTCGGACGGAAGCTGAAACGAAGTATAGTAACAAAACAGAGATATACATAATGTGTCTGTTTCCTCGACTGACTCTGAAGGAAGTGTTTGCCGTATGAGAAAACGTACAATTTTCTCGTCGTCGATTCCTACGATTATATTCCGTTTCTCGACATCTTTCACCGCAGCCGATGCTGGGATCCAATAAAGCTAAATACGTAGTACCAAAAGTGTTAGGGCGGCAGGTACGATCAGTGATTCCAAGGGCCCTAGTCTACACGCGGGGACCACGCGGAACCAAGGGACCGGGACATCATCGCCTGCTGCGATTGGTCACCTCGGCACCTATAGCCAATCGCAGCAGGCGGCGATTACCCGGTCCCTTGGTCCCGCGTGTCCCACCATGTGCATTATGGCCCCACTTATGCATTGAAGAAATATAAAGTAAATAGATATTGACATTATTACTGATAATATGACGTTATTCACATATATTCTGTCATTTGTTAAAATAAACTCTGATTTCCATGGGCCTTCTTTAGCAAGTCAGCGTTACGGATAACAGAATTAAAGCATCAAGTAAACTTTCAGCTCTTCGTCCTCCAAAAAAATGTACCCTCCAAAGACCCCAAGAGCCATGCCACCTGTACTGATTGTGTGCGCAATTTAAATGGTTTACTTCCTCTGGAGTAGGTGTACGGTCTCATATTCTTGGACAATTTTCTTTGACTATGCAACACAATTCTTCGGCGCTCGTGCGGTTGCTCCCGATGAAGGCTTTGCACGCGCATCTCTACTGTTTCCAAAAATGCCGCATAAAAGTGTTCTCGTATAAACGAATGGCATTCCTGAAGTTCATAAAACTGACTGCAAAAAACAACAAAAATAGAACATTGCCAAATTTTTCTTTACGTGACACGCCCACGTTCTTGAAGCCTCGGCACGTTTAAAATATTTATACCGCAGTGAATCTGTGATTTTCACATACGCAATACTTTGCACATAAAGAACGTGCTCGTCCCCTGTGTTCAGGGACCCCTCACGCCCATGCATGCAACAACAGCGCCGCAAAGATTGAGGAACGGAATTGTTGCGTCTTTGCCAAGCCGACTCTGACAACTTCTTTGAGAATCAAATCACAATAGAAAAGTTTTAGATTTATAATTACGACCCCCCCCCTTCCCCAACCCCCCCCCCTCCAAAAAAAAAAAAAAGGAAAACCAACAGAGGAAGCATGCCGTTTTAACTTCGCAATAAAAAGTGAGGGCCGAGTCATCACCGGGAAGGTGATAATTGGCATTTGTGGCACGGCAATGGTAAGCTGCTGGCGCATTAGGCCAAGCAACTATACAGACAGATGTTACTGGGACGTCCTGACTAGGTTATTGTACACATAACACGTGTTGACATATCTGCTGATTATAAAGTGCATTGGTCGACAATGCTTTGAGGGTATCGATCAGCACGAAATACTACAGGTGGGGCTGGTGCCGCAAAAACCACTCTTCATTACACTTGTATGTACAACCTTTCAATTAAAATAAGCTGGAAAATTCGGCAACTGCATGTTTGTGCTGTTAGCAACGTGCGCGTCAAAAAGAGTCGGTGCGATCGCATTTCGCGATTGACCATACGCTTACTCTGACTTTATCATAATTTTTTTTCATCGACAGAAATTAGCGCACTTTTTGAGCGTGAAATGTGACAATTCTGCCTTTAAAATGGCATGACTCCGACCTTCTATTTGTATTTCACACATACCAACGAACTTATAGTTCGCAACTGTATATAAGTAGTCAAGGTGGTCATGACGTCACGACAAGAAAAATTCTGGGCGTGATGTCGTGAACGGAATATCTAAGAGGACGCAACCGAAACATCTCGTCCGTAATAGTATGGAGCCCGAGTGCGCCTCCAAGTGGTGTGTTTATCGCGTAAAAAAGAAGTGATTTGACAAACACAAACGAATAAAGATGCAGGGACGAAGGCAAACAGTACAGTTATTTCAACTAGCAACTAATTCAAAGTTCATTATCGCAAAAAAACAAAAAACGTGGTCCCTCGATTTCCACCTGATGACGTCATAGAAATGTCGCGCTGTCGCCGGTCGGGATCCTTGCGGTGTTCCAGCAGCGGTGATCAATCGGGCAGACGCTTGCTCTGCTGGAGGTCGCTTTACATATTCAGATTTCACAGAAGCTTCGGCAGCCAGGAGTTGGAACGCTGTAACTACAGTCACACTTACGCTTGCTCATGCTTTTTTTACCAGAACTTATATGACCGACTGCCAGGATCGCGACATCCGACAGGATGACAATCGGACTTTCGTGACGTCATTTGTTGCCATTTCGGGACCACCTTTTGATGTACGGGCGGAGTACGGGCGGAGTTCGGGGGGATGTACGGGCACTTGGTACTTCTACAAGAGCGGGTTTATAACTTTTTAACTCTTGTGCAGTCTTGGTATTGCATATTACATTAAATGCATGTATTGAGTGAATACCATATTAGAAATTTTTAGTTTGTGATTAATTCTAAAATATAATCATATTATTAAACCGCCGACCATGGGGAAAACGTAGTTGCATTCAAAGTTATATTTATTATATTTAGTACTGGCCTCATATATTACATTTTTTTATTATTTTTAAAGTAAGTGCTTTGCCATCTTTTTTATAAATATATGCTACTTTAACATAATTCAAAAGTGCTCTTTGGTTACACTATTGTCAATGTGCTGCTGCTTTTCTGATAGCTTTCGTGAGCCATTATGCTTGAGGCTTAGCATTTGCGTTTGGATGTAACATATTTGTATCACATGTATGCGTTGCCCTGTGACCGGGCTGCGGCTTCGTCAATAATTATACCTTTGACTCCGCTTTTGAATCACCGCCTACACACACACAATCTCCAAAATCACGCAAAGCAAAAAAAAAAAAAGATAAGGCAAGCGCGTAGTTTGCCTAATGGTAAATTAGATTAATAGTTATGAATTACATTTATCGATATCTGAAACCTCCGAACTGCAAAGGCTAGAAAAGCCACACAAGAAACAAAAAGAGAGTCAGCTATGTTCGCTAGGCAATTTTTTTTTGGCGGCCACTTTACCACACCTTTTGCGAAAAAATAGAGCAATATCTGTGTCACAGTCGGAGAAGTTTGCGCAACGACCCACCCGGCAACAGCGCTACTGTCACGAATCAAACTTTCCGTTTCTTGATTTTCTTTCAGGCTTTCTTATGATCTGGTTCGCGCCTTCTTGCACGAAAAAGCGAAACCCACTTTTCTTTGTCCAAGCGTCTCTTTAAAAAAGGAATAAGCTTTTTCGAGTCTGTTCTGTTTGCTTTTTTATGCCGAATTTTGACGTTTCGTTTATTTATATAGTTTTTTTTTACTTTTTACGCTCAGAAACGAGTGTGTAAATTTTTCTGGTTTTTCTACCGCACTTTCTTTTTTCTTGTTTTCTTGTTTGTTTGTTTTTCTGCTGGAGGAATCGCGAAATATTTTATGCAATTTAGAACCTGAAAATTGTGCAGTATAGCAGTGGGAGCTCTCGAGATAGCTTTTCCTTCAGTCAGAAAAAAGGGTTAATATGCTTTACCTGCCTTATCTTTCCTTAGTATTTTTGTGGCAGTTAAGTCTTCCTAAATTGCAAGGCGGATCAACTGAAATATATACAAGCATGAGCCTACAGACGTGTCGATGGCATGATTTTCGGAATTTGAAGACGTAGACGTAGAACTTCCATACGACCGTCAGCTGTACACTGAAGTTGTTCGTCATCAATATGTTAATATTGGCAAAAAGCAAAAAATGTAACCAGGCTCGTGATTTAATGAAAGTTGCGTATTAAGTGGTTTAGTTGAGAAGTCCAGCTTTACCATGATTAGGGAAGGAGATTCCGAGGCTACTTTCGCAAGTACGTTTTCCGACGAAAATAATTCCTGGAGAAGGGGAACAAAAGGGACAAAGGACAAACACAGATCTCCAAAGACAGCCACGTGACTGGTGCGCGACCGAAAAAATCCGTCTGTTCCGGATATCGAACGCGGGACCTCCTCATTTCCAGTAGAGCGCTTTACCAACTAAGCTAACCAGTGGTTAGTTGTCAGTAGAGAAAACAGGTTTTATCAGCCACCCTCAGTCTAACACCAACAAGGGTTAAATGCTTGCATTTTCAAAGTTATTATTATTATGCAATTAAATGCAAAGGCGCAAGCGAGCAGGACAAGAATGACGAAAATGATCCCTGGAGAAGGGATTCGGAGATTTCGGAGATTTATGTTTATCTTTTGCCCCTCTTGTTCCCCTTCTCCTGGGATTATTTTCGTCATTCTTGTCCAGCTAGCTTGCACCTTTGTGATGAATTGCATTATAATCATAACCTTAAAAATTCAAGTCTTTCACCCTTGTTTGTGTTCTACTGGTGGCGGCTGATAAAGCATGTTTGCTCTACTGACGTCTAACCCCTGGTTAGCTCAGTTGGTAGAGCGCTCCACTAATAATGGAGATGTCCCGGGTTTGATACCCAGAGCAGGCAGATTTTCTCGATCTTGCACCAGTCATCTAGCTGTCTTTTGAGCTTTGTGTTTGTCCTTTGTCCCCCTCCAGGGATTATTTTCGTCATTCTTGTCCAGCTCGCTTGCACATTTGCATTTAATTGCATTATAATCATAACCTTAAAAATGCAAGCCTTACATTATTGTTGGTGTTAGACTGGCCGGCGGCTGATAAACCATGTTTGCTTTACTGGTGTCTAACCCCTGGTTAGCTCAGTTGGTAGAGCGCACCATTGTAAATGGAGAGGTATCGTGTTTGATACCCGGACCAGGCGGATTTTTTCCGTTGCGCACCTGTCACTTAGCTGTGTTTGGAGATTTTTTTTGTCCTTTTTCCCTCTTGTTCTCCTTCTCTAGGGATTATTTTCGTCCTTCTTGTCCAGCTCACTTTCACCTTTGCATTTAGTTCCATTATAATCATAACTTTAAAAATAGAAGCCCTTTACCTTTTTCGGTGTTAGACCGGTGGCGCCTGATAAAACCTGTTCGCTCTACTGACGTCTAGCCCTGGTTAGCTCAGTTGGAAGAGCGCTCCATTGTAAACGGAGAGCTGCCGGGTTCGATACCCGGACCAGGCGGATTTTTTCGTTGCGCGCCTGTCACCTAGCTGCCTTTGGAGATTTGTGTTTGTCCTTTGTCCCTCTTGTTCTCCTTCTCCAGGGATCATTTTCGTCATTCTTTTCCAGCTCGTTTCCACCTTTGCATTTAATTGCATTATAATCATGACTTTAAAAATGCAAGCCTTTCACCCTTGTTGGTGTTAGACTGGTGGCGGATGATAAATCCTGTTTTTTCTACTGACGTCTAATACCTGTTTAACTAATTTAGTAGAGCGCTTCACTGGAAATGAAGAGGTCTCCGGTTTGATACCGGGACCAGGCGGATTTTTTCGGTCACGCACCTGTCACCTAGTTGTCTTTGGAGAATTGCGCTTGTCCTTTTTCTCCCTTGTTTTCCTTTTCCATGGAGCATTTTTGTCATTCTTGTCCAGCTCGTTTGCACCTTTGCATTTAATTGCATTATAATCATAACGTTAAAATGCAAGCCTTTCATTCTTGTTGGTGTTCGACTGCTGGCGACTGATAAAACATGTTTGCCATACTGACGTCTAACCCCTTGTTAGCTCAGTTGGTAGTGCGCTCCAGTGTAAATGAAGAGCTAGCGGGTTCGATAGCTGGACCAGGTTGATATTTTCGGTCGCGCACCAGTCATCTGGCTGTCTTTGTATGTTTGTGTTTGTCCTTTGTCCGTCTGTTCCCCTTCTCCAAGGATTATTTTTATAATTCTTGTCCAGCTCGTTTGCACTCTTTTTATTTGATTGCATTATAAGTATAACCTTAAAAATGCAAGCCTTTCAACATTGTTGTGTGCTGGACTGGTGGTGGCTGATAAAACCTGTTTGCTCTACTGACGTCTAACCCCTGGTTAGCTCAGTTGGTAGAGCGCTCCTCTGGAAATGGAGAAATCCCGGGTACGTTACCCGGACGAAGGCGCATTTTTTTGTTCGCTCAAGAGTCACCTTGCTGTCTTTGGAAATTTAAGTTTGTCCTTTGCCTCTCGTGTTCCCCTTCCACAGGAATATTTTCATCATTCTAGTCCAGGACGCTTGCACCTTTGCATTTAATCGCATTACAATCATACTTTTTTCCCTTGACGAAAAAGTTCCTCAGCACGGCCACCTACGCGCGGCACACTCTGAAAAAGTTGTATTCCCATTGCTCCTTTCGCTCGAAATGTTTTTTTAGTTACTGCTATATCTCTGGCAGACTGAGAGGAGGCTTATAATTTCTAGCGCGCCAAAATTCTCCAGAACAGGCTTACACCCTCTTCTCAAGTGCACGTACAAAATGAACGCTTGTCAGCCTAATGTACTTTATTTTATTACGCAAGTCAGAGCAAGTAAAGACTAGCACAAATACAAAGAAGGGTATGAATGACAAAATAAAAAAAGTCAATAATATTATAAATTAAACTTGATTGGTTTTGCGGATAAAGATGATAATAAATTGAGCTTGATTAGTCACGTGCGAAGAAAAGGAAGTGTTTGCGACCGCCGTTACTTTGACATTGGACGCTTCTTGAATTGCATTAACGGCTCGTAGTTTTGGCTGCGTTTGGGCTTAAGGTGAAACTAAGTATGGCACTCGCCATATTCAGATTTTGTTCAAGTATAATCAAATATTCGTTGTGAAAAAGAAAGCTCGTTACAACTTTGTTGCTGGTTACGACAACCAGCAAGGTTTCAACGTTGTAAGGTGATAATGCCGCAATGCAGCCGTGACAAAACATTTTACTGGAGCATGCTGCACGTTCTTTTACGCATGGGTGGCAGGAGGCAAAAGGTGGGACAACATACTATGAATTGTTGAATGCAAGCGTGTATGTAAAGTAACGAAAGTCTAGGTGAGGCACGCGGTCCACGGGTTTATTCGTGCGCTGGCAATGCATTTGGGAGCCTTAACTTCGCCGTTCAGGAGGACATCCTAAGGGCGCGCGTACGTATTGCCTATTGCAGCATATTCACCCCTGTGACGCATATTTCAAAGAGTATCGCATAATTATTAAAATATTAGACAACTTGAGGTATATCTATATTTAGAACCTTGATAGACTTCCATCGAATAAACCCGAAGTGCATTCGGTTAACATATGAGCTGGAGCTAGAATCTAGACAAAATATACTAACATTGGATCCCTCTTTCCTTGCCTGCTTTATATAACGTAAGGCAGAGGATTTTAAATTACCTAACAGCGTTGTATTTTGTTAACACCTCTATTCTTTCACGTCGTTTTATTTCGATGCAAAGTATATGTCTCGGGATGCTAAAGATAATAAAATTTCAAAAACGCACATTTTTCAGTCGATTTCGGAAATTATTTTCCTCCTCCCCCTATTCCTTTTCTCTCTCTTCTCCCAGAAGCGATTAAGCAAAAGTCGCCGATAAGAATTTTGGTTCAGCTTATTTAATTTAGCTCATGACTAAGTACCTATGTTATGCTAAACTTTCATAGTGCACAACAACAAAAGTTCCAAACTCTGCTAACTCGAATTAAGGCGACTAAAAAAACATAATAAATAAATAAAAAAATGCGTGCATGGAAATTCCTAAAGCCTTTCAGTGTTTCTCAAAGGTGCACAAGGGATGGAGGTCAACGAAATTGGGGCAGGGGCTCGAGGGGGATCGAACCAATCCGGGGTCCCGAAAGCCCAGTGAAGATGGACGAGAAGGGGTTTTAGCAGTCCAGTGGAACGGCGCCAAGCGTCCTTGGATTTCGTAAAGTTGATGGCCTATTTTCCGGGACACTGATGTTTCTTTGTTTTGTTTTTGGTTTTTTTAGCCTTATTGGAGTCCTCGCATGAAATGGTCCTGCCTATTAGGTAGCCAAGGCTGCTTTGCGATAAACTACTACACGTGACACACCACTAAGATTTTGTGCGTAGCTCTCGCACCGCCCATCATGTCTAAAGCGTTATACCCGTAGAAAAAAAGTGAAATTGATTGTGCAGTCCTATCTAACACACTCGCTGTCACTGAAATTTTTTCATTAAGAACTGCAGGGCATGACTTACTACGTTTCCATCTTTTGCTTCAATCTCAGAAATAGGGGGTGTAGGGTAGCACACCCCTTGTCCCATATGTAACATCCCAAAACTACATTTCGTCGGTCAGTCCACTGACATAGAGCTGTCGATACCAACTTTAACGAGCGGCTGGATAGCTGTTGAATATAGCTAGCGTATTCAATCGCTAATGTACGTATCAAAGTCTAGAAGAAAAAAAGGCAATGAGGTTTAGCAGCAGGGACAAAAAAATCTTGGTTGAATTACTGTAGCCTTTAAAGTGTACATTAGCTATTTTAACAAGTTGTATCCCTGGAATATCAAGCTGCTCGTGAAAGTTGGTATCGTCGTATAATTCCAGATGTTGAGGCCCAAAATATTTGGATGATACACATGCAATCACGAGTAAGTTTGAATGTGTGCGACAATCTCGCACGACACTCATCACGTTGAATGAGGCGCCCGTTTTCTACCGAGAGCTCTCGTGCAAGCACATTGAGAAAACGTTCTATTCAGACTGTATTAGAACATAGCATATTGAGCACTTACCGACAACACCGCTGAACTCGCCTAGCTAAACTTATGGTTGTTATCTTTCCGTCTTCCCTTTCCGCGCGAAGCCCATCCACCTTCGGCCCCGGGTTATCGATTATCACCTCTGTAACATCCAAAGAACGCGACACGCAGCGCACGGACGCACCGTGATGTCTTCGTCGCAGCAAAATGTGCCGCCAGCAACGCAGAAGCTGAGAGCACTTGCTGCTCGGCTGTCAGCATACCGGACCCCTCGCGACGCCGCCAAAGCTTCCACGGCAACTGTCAACACCAACGAGTGTCGGGCAGTATTCCCCGATTGCATCCCTGACGAACCTTGAACCGAACATCGAAAAACGTAGCGATTGTCCGTGAAAGCTCGACTTAGCTCACCTCGCCCGCGAGCGTGAACGTCGTCATCTTCATTGCCTGGCAACTTTGGTGCCTGATTACTACAAAGTTATCTCCATCGCCAAGCCCAGTCGTGACGACATTTTGACGTCACGGCAAACTTTATTATTTCACCAGCATGGCTCGAACTTCATCGGAATCCGTAGGGAAAAACTCAATCGCAACGTCACATCACGTTACCAAAGGGCAGCCAATCAGCGACTGATTGAGTTAACTTCATCGTTGAGTTTACGATCTAGCATATGCAGAATGAACGAAGTTTTGACAGAAAACCAATTTTAGGTGAGGGCCGCCACTGACAGTCCTATGACCCAGCCTGAGCGGGACGAGTTGTGGGACAGAATTGTGGACGAGCTGAACGCCCAAGGCCAGTCCATCAAAACGCGTGCAGAATTGGAAGGGCTCCTAGAATACTCGTGTGTGCCACGCCCGAGCACGAGATTTGAATATAGCGTGAGCTGCTCGGCCGTGTATCACTACTGCGTGGTGCACGTTAAAAACCCCAGGCTAACAGTCGTACTGCACTGGCCAAATTGCTTATCTACAGTGAGTAACAATGCCGCCATGTTCAGGCATACTAACCTCCTGCAGTATAAACAACTAATGACAAATTTGACTTTTTGACTTTGTTTGACAGTATTAGTGCAACTTCTCTCGTTCTGCACGAGAAAAAGAGTTTTTTTCTGGCGTTAAATTTTTGGTGAAGTAGGAAGCAAAAAAAAAAGAGAATATTTACCTCAAGTGGAGTTCGTAGTAGAAGAGGAGGAAAAAGAAAATCAGTTGTTAGTCCCACGGTGTGTATGATATTTTCTGTATTTGCAGGTTTATTCTAGTTCAGCTGGCCTTACCTGAAGCAGTGGCTTCGAAATAAAGTAAACATATACCTCTCTCTCTACCTTAAATATGAACGAACTGCGAGGACTTGTTGTTCGACCGGCAGCACACGGGGCCCTTTGCGACGCCGCTGGAGCTTTCCGCGAAGCTGGTCGCACAGCCAGCGAGTCACCCCTTTGGTCAACCGCTATTCGCCCATAAACCTCGAACCGCTCGTATCAAAAGCATCCCGGTGATCTCTAAAAACTCGATCCGCGGGTGAACTCAACTGTAGAGATGCATGTGTTAAGTTCGCCATCTTTTACGATGCAGGACGATCTCCGGGTGTGTCTCGACCACTCAGTTAACTGCATCGACAAAGTGCATTGTGTACAACATTTTGACGTCACCGCCAACTGCATCATTTTACGAGCATAGCTCGAACTGCATAAGGAAAAACTGCATTAGAACGTCATGTCACGTGACCCAAGATAATAGCCAATCAGTGCCCGATACATTTTTCTACATCATTAAGTTTTCGTTCCAGCATAGACAAACAGGGCACTAAAGCTATCCCATTAATAAGCAAAATCGAACATACAGCATAAACGACATACGGAGCGTGCGTTGTGCTGGGCGCTTTCTGCGCTCCCTGGTGTGTCAGCATGATCAAGTTTGTATATTGTTTGCATTCTTATAAAATCAGTCATTCTCTTAAAATCCCCGCAGGGGGCACCTGTGAAAGCAGGTGTTTGGAGAGTGGCGTCTCCACGTACCCCGAGCCCCGCAGGGGGCGCCTGCACCTTAGGTGCTAGGTGCTTGGTGAGTAGCGTCACCACGGACCCCAGCCACGTGGGCCACCATACCCGCACGCAGGGGGCACCTACTTCATAGTAGGTGCTTGGTGAGTGGCGTCACTACGAACCCCGAGCCATGTGGGTTCGCCCACCCACGTCTGGCTGTGCGTGGCGTACCCGTGTCCGGGGAAAAGGGGACCCTGGTGGTTGAGCTGAGCCCGGGGTATGTTTGGACCCTTCGGGGCCCCCGGGCGAGGCAATACACCGCTTCGGCCCCTGCTTCTCGTAGACGGGTGTCCTGGCTTGGCCCGACCAGGATGATTCAGTCAGTCGCCTCTTCTACCCTCTTCTTCCTTCTTTCACTTTTCCTCCCACCTCTTTCTCTTTTCTTCTACACTCTCTTCCTTCCTTTTTCACCTTCTTAGGCGGCAAGGGCTAACCTTGAGTGGAAACAGGTCCTGTCCCTGCATCCACACTCGGTTATAGTGCCCGGGCAGCACTGGTAGAGTAATTGTGCCAGCCAAGCCTTTCTTGCTATGGCACATTACCTACCCCCTCGTTGGGCTCCGTGGTGGGCGGTGCACCCGGGCACTGAAATTCCTTCCCATCTTTATGGGTTCCAAAACTAAACCAACTGATCGGGCCCTGAAAAGGACCCGCACCGAAGTCCTTGACATTTCCACCAAGACCCCTGATCTTTTCAAATTTCCAAAGTTTCTTGTTCTGCACTCTGAGGACGAAAAGCCACTGGCTAAACTTTCTCCATTTTTAGTGTCCAAAGTGCTTGAAGGTGTTATCGGTGCGAACTTTAGCGCCAAAAAGATGGCATCAGGCGACCTCCTTGTGGAGGTAAATACAAAAAAACAAAGTGACTCACTGTTAGCCCTGAACTCCGTCTCAGACTACAAGGTCAGTGTGACCCCTCATCGAAAGTTAAACACCATCCAAGGGGTCATCTCCGAAGATGACTTGCTCGACTTGACAGATACAGAGCTAGTTGAGGGTCTCTCTGGACAGGGAGTTGTTTCAGCACGACGCATCACCATCCGTCGCGACGGCGTAGAACGCAAAACAAGGCATGTTATTCTCACTTTCGACTCCACGACTCTACCCACTAATGTAAAGGCAGGCTACCTTCAGTGCCGTGTCCGGCCTTATGTGCCGAACCCTCAGCGCTGCTTTAAGTGCCAAAGGTTCGGCCATGGGTCGCGTGAGCTGTCGGGGTAGCGAGACCTGCGCCAAATGCTCCAGTAAGGAGCACGTCGCTGATGTGTGTGAGAACGAAGCTCAGTGCACTAACTGTAATGGAAAACATCCAGCGTACTCCCGATCTTGCCCGTTATGGAAGCAAGAAAAGAAATTCTCACCTTGAAGGTTAAAGAAAACATTTCCTACATTGATGCCAAAAAGCGTTTCGCCTTTGTCTCCAAAGGCACCTATGCCCAGGCCGTACATAGGGGACCGGTACGGCCAGTGGTTTCGACTGGAACACAGACGTCTGCGGACGATCTGCGCCTCCCGTCGAGGTCTCCTGCGTCCTCGGGAGCGGTGCCAGTGACACCGCTTTCGAATCGCAAGGTGGATGCTGCCTCCTCAGCATCCACCTCAGAGCAGGGGCTGACACCCCCTGCTCCACCTGGCACTTCGGCCCCTAAGGGCCGAGGCCTACCCCTCGCACCTCTGCTTCCCAGAGGAAGCCCGGGGAGCCGCCGAAGCAGTCGACCTCTAGGGGTCAACTGCCGGCGGCAACAGACGAGCCCATGGACGTAAGTGGGCCCAGGTCCGAGGAGGATGCTCCCCTCTCAGGATCGGAGTCCTCTCTTTCTGTCGCCAGTGACCCCACTTGGAAACAGAAAGATCCTCCTAAAAAGCAGAGCACCCCACGTGTAAAAATAGATTTTAAACCTTAACGGACCCCCTTTTAGGTCACTTTTATATATATTTTTTTCGTCTCTAAATGGCAAAGAACTATAGTATCATGCAGTGGAATTGCCGTGGTCTTTTCCCTAATATTGATGACATAAATTGTTTTCTTGATGAGCTTCGACCTGTCGCTATATGCCTACAGGAGACTCATCTCAAGGACACACAGACAAATGTTCTACGTCGTCATCAGGTTTTAGAAAGGACCGTGCATCCCATAGCAACTCCTCTGGTGGAGTAGCTGTGGTTGTGCAGAGTGGTATTGCCTGTGCTTCTGTCCCTCTCACAACCTCTCTAGAAGCAGTGGCAGTGCGTATTCTTCTTGACCGCCTTATTACGCTTGTTTCACTCTACTTGCCACCAAATATTCCACTGCATTTACATGACCTGCATGGACTTGTAGCGCAACTTCCGCAACCTTTTTTAATCTTGGGGATTTTAACGCCCACCACCCCATGTGGGGTAGTGCTCGCCAAGACTCCCGTGGTGGTGTCATTGAAAGATTTTTATTGTCATCCGGCCTTTGCCTTTTAAATGGACAAGATCCTACATTTTTAGTGCACCTCATAATACTTTCACTTCCATCGATTTGTCTCTTTCATCCCCAACTTTACTTCCCTGTTTTTCTTGGAAGGTTTTAGATAACCCTTTTGGGAGCGACCATTTTCCTGTTATTTTAGAAAGTACTGTAGCACCTCCTTCACTTTCAACACGTATCCCCAGGTGGAAATTAGACAAAGCTGACTGGGCTCTTTTTGCATTGGAAGCAGTGCTTGACCCAACTGAACTTTTAGCTATGACCCCGGAAAATGCCACCTTGTACGTTACTGACCGTATCATAAATGCTGCATCTGCCTCCATTCCACAAACATCTGAAAATCTTCCTAAGCGCTGCAAGCCTTGGTGGACCAAAGACTGTACTGTTACGCTTAAATATCAGAACAGGGCCTGGGGCACTTTCTGCCGCTACCCAATGGTCTGGAACAAGATAGAGTTTAAAAATGTAAAAGCAAAGGCTCGTTGGACAAGAGCAGGCTTTTTGCTTCTCGCATTTTAGAAGCGTAGCGCCAAGTACCCCAGGCCCCATGTTTAATGATTTAAGCAACCAACAATTTTGATCAGAAGATTTTCAGATATGAATGGTGCTGAATGCAGCATTTATGATACGTTCAGTGGCAGTACGAATTATTTCCATGTCCGCCAACAAACTCCAAAGCAAAAACTTGGTCAACTTTTGTCTAACTTCCACGCCTGGGGGATACATGTTGGTGAGTGCTATGATACTTTCTATAACGGGAAATGGTCGCTCTAAAGGGTAGCCTAAAACTTCAGGAAACAAAGTTGGGGATGAGAGACAAGATCGATGAATGAAGTGTATGAATGCTAAAATGTAGGATTTGTCCATTTTAAAGGCAGAGACCACATGGAAGGTGACAATAAAAAAATCTCAGCCGCAGATATGGCAGTACCTACACATGGGGTATTTGAATCCCCAAGGTAAAGATTTGCAGAGAGATGGCTATCCATGCAGATAAATGCAAATGCAGTGGAATTTTGTGGCAAATAGAGTGAAGACAAAAGCGTAACAAACAGTCAGAAAATTCGCACTGCCCTGCTCTTGAGGAGGACAGAAGCATATCTCTGCACAACCACCTTCTCCACTGAGATTTGCTGTCCTCGCCCATGACGACGTAGAACATTTGTCTGTGTGTCCTTGAGATGAGTCTCACTAACAGACGCTCAAAGTCAATAAATCAAAACAATTTATGTCAATATTAGGGAAAGACTACGGCAATTCCCTTACTACAGTTATTTGCCATTTAGGAACAAAAAAAGTAACAAAGTGACCACAAAGAGGTCACATTAGATTTTAAAGATCTATTTTTGCACGTGAAGTCCTGCTTTTAAGGAGGATCTTTCTGTTTCCAGGAGATGAGATGCTGAAAGAGGTGGAGAGATCACGTTCTCTTGCCCCACGTCAATGGGCTCGTCTGTGACTACAGAACTGAAGTGTCGATGAGCAGGGTGTCAGCCCAGCTCTAAGTGGATGCTGAGGGCAGCATCCACCTTGCGATTCAAAAGCAGTATCACTGGCACCGCTTCAGGCAGAAGTGTGTGTTCAGATAGAAACCACTGGCGGTCCCTGTGGACACGGCCTGGTAAATTGCTGGGGCAAGGTAGCTTTAATCAATGTAAGGAATTGTTTTCTTTAACCTTCAGGTAATTTCTTTTAGCTTCCATAGCAGATCAGGAGAGTACAGATGTGCATTCCAAGAGCAGTTAGTGCAATGAGCTCGTTTTCACACAATCAGCCATACCTAGGCATTTAGCGCAGGTCTCTTGCTGACAGCTGTGACCCATGGCCACTGGCACTTAAAGCAGCGCTGAGGACAGCATTTAGGCCAGACGCAGCACTGAGTAACCCAGTGGAGCCAAGTCGTGGTGATCAATATCACATGCCTTGTTTTGCGTTCTTCTGTCACGGCTGGATGAGTGAGTAAATGCTAAACCAACTCCATGCTTGTGGGCCTCAGCAGCAATTGTCAGGTCGGCAGAGTCATGGCAGGATGACTCCTTGGATGTGTTTAACCTTCCAGTGAGTCGCACTGACCTTGTAATCTGAGCCGGAGTCCAGGGCTGGCAAGTCACTTTGTTTTTTTTGGTATTTACACAGGAGATGCCCTGTCTCTGGCGCTGGAAATTCACACCGATACCTGCTCAGAGCACTGGACACTAGAAAATGACGAAGTTTAATGTCCGCAGAACAGAACAGAACATTGGAAATTTGAAGTATCGAGTCTTGATGTCAGGGTCAGTAGGGCCTTTCAGAGCCCATCAGTGAGTTATTTTAGGCAAGATGGGGTAATTTCAGTGCCCTTCGCCACCACCCCAATTATAGCTGAAGTGGAAGTAATGTGCCATGGCAAACTGGCTGCAACTGGCTCTCTACCAGGTGACACTATAACCGAGTAGAGGACAGAACCTGTTTCCACTCAGAGTGCCGCTAAGAAAGGTGAAAGGAAGGAGAGTGTAGAAGAAGAGGAAGGAGTGGGAGGAAAAGTGAAGAAGAATAAATTAGAAGAACTGACTGACTGAATCATCCTGTCAGGCCAAAGCCAGGACATACATCTACTTGGGGCCGAAGCTATTACTTGAAGGAGCTCACCCGAGACTCCAATACGGGTCCCCACTCCCCGGACACAGAGCACATAGCCCAGACAGTGAGCGAACCCATGTCAGGGTTCTGAATGACGCCACTCACCAAGCACCTACTATGAAATGGAATGCCCCCTGCAGTGCAGCGTGAGGTCCGTGAGCATACTCCGCAAACGCCCTGTAAGGTGCAGGCGCCCCTGCGGGGTCAGGCAGTAGACCTCTCCAAACACCAAGCGCAGACACTGCGGGGCTAGAGAATGACTGTTTCTCAAGGTCTGACATCTGAAGCTGATCATCTTATTTTCAGAGGTACGAAACACCCAGCTTGTGTCAATCGTTATGCTGTAATATTCGATTTTGCCCTGTTTATCTATCTGGAACAAAACTAATGATAAGCCGAAGAGCGCGGATATCTGATCACGTAATGACATTCATCGTTTTCCTTGTACAGTCAGTATGCTCACTCAAAATGATAAGTTAATGACGTCAAATGTACTGGCCTTTAATCGATGCAGTTAACTAGTCAGATTTTACCAAAGAATCATCACCATCATGGCAGACAACCTGTCGCATCGGGATTCACCCGCGGATCAATACTAGGATCCGCCGGATACTATTAGTTCGGGTTTATGGGCAGACTGTTGACAAAGGGAGTGACTCATGGCTGTGCGACCGAGCTTCGCCCAGGCTTGGCGTGTGCCGGTCAGGCTGCGGATTCGTTCATGTTGGAGGAGATTATGTATTTCGAAGCCGCGTAGGCCAGCTGGAGCACGAATACCCAGATACAGAAGTATCATACGCACCGTGCTTTTCTTTTCTCCTCTTCTACTATGAAAAAAAAAAACCCTGCACTTCGCAAATTTAACGCCGAAACTCTTTCGATACTTGGGAGGCTGGAGAAGTTGCGCTAATACTGTCAACAAAGTCAAAGAAATCCAAGGGTAATCATTAGTGTTTATACTGCAGAATTATGCCTGAGACATGGCGGCATTATAGCAATAGATAAACTAGTAGCCGAACCTTAGGGTTACAACGTGCACCCTTTTGAAATGATACATGCCGGCAGCTTCACCTTATATTCAAATCTCGTGCTCGAGCGTATTACAGTATTCTAGAGGCCCTTCAATTCTGCGCGTTTTAATGGACTGGCTTCAGCTCGTCCGCAATTCGTCCCTCGTCCCGCTCAGGCAATAGGACTGTCAGTGGCGGCACTAAAGTGGTTTCTGTCAAACTTCGTTCATTCTGCGTATGCTAGATCATGAAACTCAACGTGAAATTAACTCAATCAGTCGCTGGTGGCTTGCCCTGGCTAACGTGATAATGACGTTGCGATTATACTGCAGTTCCAGAAGAAATAATGAGTTTGCCGTGACGTCAGGAATGTCGTGCGACACAACTGGCGACAGACTTTGTAGTAATCGGGCATAAAGTTGCCGGGCAATGAGATGACGACGTTCACGCTCGCGGGTAAGATGAAACTGGGGCGAGCTTTCTGGATATTGTCATCTCGTCGAGGATATCGATCGCATCATTGGTGATGGTGCCGTGGGCTTTGGCATCCAGAGATTATGACGACCGAGCGGTAATATATTTACTGCGCTGGCGATATTCTGCGACAGCGGTGCGTCATTGCGCTGCGTCTGGATGTTACAGAGGTGATGAGCCCGGATAGTGGATAGGCTGAGAAGGGGAGACGGAAGGGTAACGACCCGTAAGTTGTAGGCAGCGGTGTTATCGTGAGACCAATGTTCTGTACGGTGAATGAACGTTTTATGTCTTGCGCAGGCTCTCGGTAGAGAAACAGACATCATTCCGGCGTGATGAGTGTCGTGCGGATTGTCGCACCTTGCCGTGATTTGCATGTGGCCGTGTACAGCTCAACATCTGGAGCCTTCGACGGCCTTTTTGGCAGCTGTAATTTCAGAACGCTTGTTAAGAGTAGCAATGTACATAAGGCCGCAGTAATTCAATAAGGATTTTTTATTTTCTTTCTTTAAACTTCATTGCCTTTTTCTTCACAGACGACCGTACATTAGCGATTGAATACGCTAATGGCAACTGTATCTCGTGCTGACTGGCTCTGTCAGTGGACTGACAGTAGACGGACACTGGGATGTGCCAATAGGACAGAATGTGCTACCTACGCTATTTCTGAGATTGTAAAGATAGGTATGTAAATCATGCCCTGCGAGACTAACCCAATGAAGATTTCAGTGACGATGAACAGATAGGACTGCAATCAATTTCTGCGAGTATAACGCTTTAGCGTATGAAGCCACGCAAATGGTATCACGTGGCGTTATCGCAAAGCGGCCTTAGCGAACGGGACCATGCGAGGACTCAATGGAGCTAAAAAGGTAAGGCAAAACAAAGAAATCAGTGTCCCGAAATAGGCCATTCAACGTCCAAAAGGCAACAACCGCGGATTGCTAAAACCCCTTCTCGTCAACTCGCGGGCTTTCAGGACCCCGTCCCCCTCGGCCTATATACTTATTTCGTTGACACTCCATCCCTTGTGCACCTTTGAAAGCGGCATTTCCATGCGCACGACATTTATTATGTTTTAGTCGCTAATTCGAAATTCTTAGAGTTTGGAACTTTGTTGTTGTGCACTATGAAGTTTAGCATAATAGGTGCTTGATCATGAGGCTAAATTAAATAAGCTGAACCAAATTCTTATCTAATCGCTGCAAGGAGAAGAGAAAGGGAATAGAAATATTTTCCGAAATCGACGAGAAAACAATAGCGTTTTTAATTTTATCTTTAGCGCATCCAAGATTTTCTTGCATCGAATAAAACGACGTGAAAGGAATAGAGTGTTAATAACAACGCTATTAGAAAGCTAATTTAAAATCCTCTGCCTTGTTTTGGAGGCAGAAGAAGAGGTGTATTAGTATATTTTATCTGAACTCAGCTCTCTGCTATTAACCGAATGCACTTCCTTGATTCGATGAATTCTCGGAATTTCTAAATATACCAGATATACCTCAGGATTATCACAATATTTTAATAATTATGCGATACTCTTTGAAATATGCGTCACAGAATTGAATATGCTGCAACCAAACAATACGCGCGCCCTTAAGATGTCCTCCTGAACGAGCAGGTCGCTCCCAAATTGCCAGCTGTGGCCGTGGACGTGCTCCTTCATTTTCGTCACTTTACATACACCCTTTAAGCAATTCATCCTGCCTCCTGCCTTATGCTTTTGTCGCAGCATGCTCCAACCAAATGTTTTTGTACAGCCACATGCAACATTATACAACGTTGAAACCTGCTTAGTTGTCATGGCACCAACAACAAGGGATATGGCTGAAACTCTTTCACAACGAAATATTTGATTATACTTGGGCAAAATCTGAATATGGCGAGTGCCATACTAGTTTCACCTTAAACTAGGCAGCAAAACACGGTATCCACCGAGAAGATCCAGTACCAAATTTTCCTTTTCTTCGCGTAACTAATCAAGCTCAATTTATTATCATCTTTATCACAAAACAGTATAATATTATTATTTTTATTTTGTCATTCATACCCTTCTTCTTGTGCTAGTCTTTACTTGACTTGCCGTAATAAAATAAAGTACGGCCAAACTGACAAACTGCATTTTGCGGTGCCGAGAGAAGTGTAAGCCTGTTCTGGAGGTAGCGCGCTAGAAAATGGCCTCCTCTCCATCTGCAGAATGCAGCAGTAATAAAGACATTTCGAGCGAAAAGAGCAATGGAATACAACTTTCAGGGTGTGCCCTCCTTCGTGGCCGATGCTGAGACTCGTCAAAGAGGAAAAAGTTGTAATGCGATTAAATGCAGGTGCAAGCGTCCGCAGACTAGAATGATGAAATATTGGAAGAGAACACGAGGAAGACCCAAAGGACAAACTAAATTTCCAAGACAACAGGCTGACTCTTGAAGCGGAACAAAAAAAAATGCGCCTTCATCCTACCCGGGATTTCTCCGACCGGAAGGCTAATTTAACCAGGTTAGATACGGCAGTAAACAAACGAGACATCAGCGCCGCAGTCAACGCAACAACAATGACGAAAACTTGCATTTTAAGTTATACTTTATAATGCAATCAAATAAGGAATACCTTAATTATAAAAATAATCCTTGAAAGGAACAGACGGACAAGGACAAACACAAACATGCTTTGAGCCAGACATTAATATCAACTGGTCAATATCGATTTTCTCTATTTGCGGGAAAACGCAACTGAGGCCAACAAGGGTTAGGTAGTGGCAAACATGTTTTATCAGTCATGTCGAACACCAACAAAAAAATGAGAACTTGCATTTAACGTTATGACAATTAAATACGAAATTACAAGCAACAGACAGAAATGACAAAATACTCCATGGAAAAACAAGGGAGAAAGGACAAGCACTCTCAACGAACAATGATGACAGATGCGTGACGAAAAATCCGCCTGTCTCCAGTCAAAGGTCATTCCAGTGAAGCGCTCTACTCTGCAAACAGGTATTAGACGTCGGTATAGAAAAAACGATTTATCATCCGCCCACCAATCCTAACCAACAGAAATGAAAACGACAAAGTCATGATTATAATGCAATTAAAGATGGAAACGAAAACTGGAAAAATGACGAAAATGATCCTGGAAGAAGGAGAACAGAAGGGACAAAGACAAACAAATCTCAAAGGCAACTTGGAAACAGGCGCATAACGAAAAATCCGCGCAATCCAGGTATCAACCGGCAAACTCTCCGTTGAAATAGACGCTCTTCAACTAGACTAACCAGAACTAGACGATCAATTAAGAACAGGCAAGGTATCAGCGCCACCGATCTAACACCGAAAAGGATAAAGGCTCTATTACAAAGTTGCTGTTATAATGGAACTAAATGCAAGGTGAAAATGGCCTAACAGAAGTTGAAAACAATACAGAAGGAGAACAAGGAGAAAGGACAAAAAAAAATCTCAAACAGCTAAGTGACAGGTGCGCAACGAAAAATCCATAATCCAGGTATCAAAGCGATGCCTCTCCATTTACAATGGTGCGCTCTACCAACCAGGCTAACCAGGGTTAGATTACCAGTAAAACAAACATGGTTTATCAGCCTCAAAACAATTTAACACACCAACAATAATGTAAGGCTACATTTTTAAGGTTATGATTATAATGCAATTAAATGCAAATGCGAAGCTGAGACAAGAATGACGAAAATAATCCCTGGAGGACGAGACAAACACAAAGCTCAAAAGGCTAGCTAGATGACTAGTGCAAGATCGAAAATCTGCCTGCTCTGGGTATCAAACCCGGGACATCTCCATTGACAATTAAGGCAGCTCTACCAGCTGAGCTGGCCAGGGGTTAGACGTCAGTAAGAGCAAACATGGCTTTATCAGCCGCCACCAATCTGCTAAACAGGTGAACTTGGAGATTTTTAGGTTATGATTATAATGCAATTCATCACAAAGATGCAAGCTAGCTGGACAAGAATGACGAAATAATCCCGGGAGAAGGGGAACAAGAAGGAGCAAAAGATAAACATAAATCTCCGAAATAATCCCTACTCAAAGGATATTTTTCGTCATTCTTAATCCTGCTCACTTGCACTATTTGTGCCCAATGCATAGCCTTTGAAAATGCAAGCGGCTAACCCTTGTTGTGTTAGACTGAGGTGCTGATAAACCTGTTTTCTCTACTGACAACTGTAGCCACTGGTGCTTTAGTGAGCAAAACACTCTACTGGAAATGAAGTCCCGTTGTGTCAGAACAGACAGATGCGCACCTGATAAATTGTCTGTGTTCTCCTTGTCCCGTTCCCCTTCTCAAATTTTTTTTTTTTCGTCGGAAAAATTTGCTACGAAGTATACCTCGGAGTCTCCTTCCCTAATCATGGTAAAGCTGGACTTCTCCAACTAAACACTGAATACGCAACTCATTAAATCACGAGCCGCAATTTATTTTACTTTTTGCCAATGTCTTTATGTGATGACAGGCAACTAAATGCTGTATTTGATTAAACATGGAAGTTCACGTCTACGTCTTCAAATTCCGAAAATGCATCAGCCTACGTCTGCTTAGGCTCATGCTGCTAATACATTTCGGATTGTTTAGAACTTAACTTGCCGCTTATATTAGCCCTTTTTCTGACTGAAGGAAAACTATCTCGGAAGCTCCCGCTTACGCAATTTTCAGGTTCTAAATTGCATAAAATATTTCGCGATTTCCTCCAGCAGAAAAAACAAACAAACAAGAAAACAGAAAAAAAGTGCAGTAGAAAAACCCGGAAATTTGCACACTCGTTTCTGAGCGTAAAAGTAAAAAAAAAACTATATAATAAACTTGAACATCAAAATTCGGCATAAAAAAAAACAGGTAGGAGCAGACTCCATACGCCTTTTTTAAAAAATACTGAACGAAAAAGTGGGTTTCACCTAGAAGAACCGTTTAGGTAAGCCTGAAAAATCAGAAACAGAAGTTTGATTCGTGACAGTAACTGTTGCCGAAATTAAATGCTATACTCCGACTGTATTTTAGATATTGCTCTATTTTCGCAAAAAATAATAATAAAGTAATATAAACACAGCAAGTTTTATAGCAACTCTCTTTTTTGTTTCTTGTGTGGCTTTCTAGCCTTTGCAATTCAGAGGTTCAGATATCGATAAATGTAATTCATAATATTAATCTAATTTACATTGCGGCAAACTACGCGCTGCCTTATCTTTTTTTTTTTTAGCATTGTTGGAAATTTATGATATTAAAATTTGTGACGGAATCCAAAATTATAATTATTGACAAATACAACCCGAAAACAACACGCCATGTGATACAATATGTTACATCCAAACGCAAATGCGCAAAGCCTCAAGCGTAATTTCACAGCGCTATCGAAAGCAGCATGACAATGAAGATGTAACCAAGAACGCACGAAAATTATGTTAAAAAGTATATGACTATAAAAAGATGGCAAAGCACTTACTTTTTAAAAATAATAAAAAAAATGTATTATGCTGGGCCAGTACTATAGCAAATATAAGCGACCATACGTTTTCCCCATGGTCAACGTATAATATGATTACTCAATTTTTAAATTATCTACAAATAAAATTTTACAATATGAAAACTGTTCACTCAATACATGCATTTAATGTAATGCAATACCAAGACTGCAAGGATAAAAAACCCGCTGTAATTACCAAGTACAAATCCCGAACTCCACCCGTACTCCGCCCGTACATCAAAATTTGGTCCCGAAATGGCAACAAATGACGCATTTTGAAATCCGGTGTCCTGTCGGATGGCGATGCAGTCGGTCATATAGGAAAAAAAAAGCATGAAACAACATGCAAATTCTGACTAGCAATTTTTTTGCCTGTTCCAACTCCTGGCTGCACCAGCTTTCTATGAAATCTGGGCCAGCAAAGCGGCTTCAGCGGAAGCAAGCGTCTGCTTGATGATCTGCAATACCGCTGCTTCCTTTTGTCCATTTCCATGACGTCATCAGGTAAGTAGTTCTCCGCATTTTTTGTTTTTTTGTAATAGACTGGTGCTGAATTTAATGTACTGTTGCCTTCGTCACCATCTTTATTTCGTTTGTGTTTGTCAAATCACTTCTTTACGCGATCTGCACTAGGCACCTCCAGCTCCTTTTAATACGGACGAAATGTTTCGGTTGCGATCCTGTAGATATTCCGTTCACGACATGCGCCCCCGTGCCTTGTCGTGACGATCATGACCTATTCGCGCTATGCAGTTGCAGACTATAAGTTCGTGTGAAATACAATAAGTCGGAGTCATGCCATTTTAGGCAAAATTATCATTCCGCCTTTTTCAAAAAGTTAATTCTGTCGATGAAAAAAAATTATGATAAGTCAGAGTGGCAATGTAGTCAATCGCGAAATGCTGATCGCACCGGCTCTTTGACGCGCCTGCTGGCATTTTTTTTCCAGCTGTGAAGGTTGTACATACAAGGAATGTAATGAAAAGTGGACTGCGGCACCAGCCCCCACCTGTAGTATAGGTGCACGATCGATACCTGTTGTCGATAATGCACTATAATCAGCAATATCAGCTTGCATGTTGTGTGTACCTTCTAATCAGGTCCCGGTAACATCTGTCTGTATAGTGCTTGGCCTAATGCGCCGGCGGCGTGCCGTGCCACAAATGCCAATTATCACTTCCCGTGATGACTCATTCCTTTTGTGCAGTTAAAACGGCATGCTCTGTTGGTTTTCCTTTAGGGGGGGGGGGGGGGGGTCATGTGCAAATCTAGAACTTTCTATTGTGTTGATTCTCAAAGAAGTTGTCA